>JAHTLZ010000330.1:60147183-60162573 GCA_023846285.1 Phrynocephalus versicolor
CACACACACACACACACACACACACACACACACACACACACACACACACACACACACACACACACACACATGTACCAATGTATCCTTGTGTTGTTTTCAGCAGCATGTAATTGTAAAACGCTGCCTCTTTCTTTCTTTAGAAAGAACATTTAATTACCTCAGCCTATATCATTATGGGTGATAGCACAGAACAAAATACAGCACTGCAAATGCCTCTTGGATCTCAGTCAATCTCATTTAAATACACACCAACCTTTCCCAACATTCCACCGGGGAAAAAAATCTGTATTTCATCAAAAAGCTAAGCTGTACTGAAATGGCAGTAAAATGCATTCAATTGCTCTCGTGCTAAGAGTGGCTGATGTGGCTGCGTTCATTGCATATGTTGTAATGTGAAACCTGTTGGATCGATTCTGCATTCTGAAATAAAAAGTTATATGGACTTATCTTCAGTGGTGTATAAAAACATGGTCTTAAGCCTTGTCTTTCCTCATGAATTTAAAACTGGGATGATATACTTCAGCTTAACCTGATCTGGCTAGCCCATGCAAGAACGTGGAGCAAACGTGTGTATTTGATTAAAACATTATCCCATTCCTGTAACTGGATTAGTTCCATTGTTTGCCACTTGACTGCTGCAAGATGACAGATAGCACATAATGGGAGTACAATGGTAAAACTCAAGCCTTAAACTCCAGTAAACAATAGTTAAGTAGTGATGTTGACTGGAAACAGCTTGTAAGGCATTTGTCAAACAATAAAATCCCAGAGTGCTGTCTTGGAGGTTAACTAAGCAAACGGCTCCACAGGCACAGACTCCCCCCACCCCCACATACTCAAAGTCTGTTCATTGATTTTACACCCCTGTTTGAATACAAGTAAACACCAAACAAGCTGCCTACATGCCCTAAGCAAATCCGATCTTGCCTGATTTCGGAAGCCAAGTAGAGTTGGCCCTGGTTAATACGTGGATGGGAGACCACCAGGGGAATACCAGGTGCTGTAGGCGCCTGGAGTAGGAACTGGCAAACCACTCCAGTATTCCTGCCAAGAAAACTCTGTGGAGGTGGAGTCAGGAAGAGTCGGTCACAATTGTAACAACACAACACAACACAACACAACACAATACAACACAACACACACACACACGCCACAAGCACCAAACAGTGAAAATTTTAGCTTTACTGTGATGATATTGTGATGTTTTACTTATTGATTGTTTTGTTATTGCTTTTATTTTTATTTTGTTGTAAACCGCCTGGAGTTCCCCTGGAAGACGGGTGGTATATAAGCACTAAAATAAATAAATAAATAAATAAATAAATGTACTGATCATTATATTAATCCATAGACAGGGTAGGTGAACCACAGGCAAACACCAAGTTCAGCAAACCGTCATGTAACGCCTTAAAGTTTTAGTTGGCATAATCCTTTGCAGATGGCATCCTTCCTCCTTGCGTTCAGTCAGCTGCCACCCACCAGTAAAACTGATTAGGCTTTAAGGTGCCGCGTTATTCTCTCCTTTTCTCAGCAAGTGATGTAACACAGTTGGTCCAAACCATATTGTCAACCTAAAATTATAGTCTGTCTTTTTCTCCGAAGGGACACCAAGACAAAAGGCAGCAGCAAAGGAACAACACCGTTTTATTTTAAAAAGTCCGAAGAAGCTGGTGGGTGTTCTCTAAAGCAAAAAGAGCCTCCTCTACAACTTACACACACCTTGATAGTATTTAAGACATTTTAAAAAAATACTAAAGTTTGTATAGCATTGGTCCTTTCTTACTTCCTAAGTACATGATTGGCTTATTTACTATCTGTTTCAGGCAAACACTAGATGTTTACCAGCATGTCTAGCAGAACATTGTCACTTTATTTCGGGTGCAAAATGAACTCTTTTGACCAGTTCAAACCAACTCTGCTTTCCTGCTTAGGGTCACCTAGGGCTCTGGCCTTCTCTTAAAAATCTGCATATGGACAGATTATACTTGACACCTGGCCTTCTTTTGTCACCAACATGGTTCCACTAAAGAATTATCTCCTGCATGTTAGCTTAACTACAATAATATGGCACTATTTTTAAGTGACGGGGTGAAAAAGCTCCACAACTATGTTGGTTTGGGGTAGGGGTGGGAGATGGAAGTTGTAGTTCCCAAAGGCAATATTTCAGAGTTCTGATTTTAATGGTCCTTGAGGATTTTCTGTGCTCTGAATCTTGACCTAGTCTTAGCATTTATCGCTTTGGGTTTTATCAGCTGAGTGGGGGCAAAAGCAACATTTGTCAGAAGAGTTAATAGGTTGTCAGGATCGTTGACTTGGAAATGACAAGGCTTAGCTCCAAAATCTGTAATTTGGATGATGGCCCAGCCTTGAAACATGTGGAAACAGCTATTAAAAAGCACTTTTGGACATGTGTAGAATCCATTTGTCCTCCGATAATGCTGCTATAAACTAACTTTCCTATCCAGGAAGAGGGAACAGCAAGGCATGATTCTACTTCATGTATGAGGCAGGGTCTCTCTCTGCTACAGTGCGCACCATCTAAAAAAGACAAGGAATCCCAAAGCAGCCATGTAGTTTATCACTGGAAGACAAACCCAGGGTTGAGTAATCCCTTTACTGGATCTCTAAAACTTGAGATAGTCAACCTAGTGCTAGGCAAAGTATTGCACAATCCTGAGTGCCATCCCTTTGCTTTTAACTATGTTCACCCCACTCGAAAAGATTCTAAATAAAGCAATAAAACAAGACAATCCTTGTTGTCCCTAGGCTTATACTGAAGAAGAAGAAGAAGAAGAAGAAGAAGAAGAAGAAGAAGAAGAAGAAGAAGAAGAAGAAGAAGAAGAAGAAGAAGAAGAAGAAGAAGAAGAAATAATAATAATAATAATAGTGGGGAAATCCTAACTCGAGTCTTTCAAGGGAAATAGTTGGGCTTATAATGACCAGCTGAGAAAAAAATGAGGAGCCTCCCAGAACTGGTTTGCTTTAAAACTGATGGAAGGTCCCTGCTCCCTTCCTGTTGCAGCCTGTTGGAATGGTTGCTGCAAGGGGACTGTTAAGGATGTGCCTCTCTATGAGTACCAGCCTGTGCCCACACTTTGAGGTCAATGACTGAGCTCTGTAGCAGTGACCAGTGGGCTTTCGTAAGCTTCTCCAACCTTGATTAATAAGTCCAAGGACTATATAGGAGGAGGAAGAGGAAACTCAGCAGAAGGATGGCCCAGCTGCTGGCATTTTATGCATCTCAGTTGCTTTCCAGCAGTTCATCTGGACAGATATGGAGTAAAAAGCCACCATATGTTTCTCTGTTCATATAATTTATATAGAGTAAAGAAAATTTTAGCACCAACTGACTTAGCCTTTTGTTAGGCAACGTGAGGTAGATGCCTCAAACATCAGACTCTGAGGGGCAGGGGGTGAAGAGCTCTGTGGTGGCATATTTCTCATCTCAGTTGCTTTCCAGCAGTTCATCTGGACAGATATGGAGTAAAAAGGCCACCATATGTTTCTCTATTCATATAATTTATATAGAGTAAAGAGGATTTTAGCACCAACTGACTCAGCCTCTTCCCATTTGAAGTGTGCCTGGGAGGAGGAAGGACCAAGATCAGGGATGCAGAGAAAGCTGCAACTAATATGGGGTTGAAAGGATTCCATGGATAATGCCTTTTCGGCCTAAGCTGTTACCAGAAGATGCTGAACTCAAAGGGCCAGTACCAGCTCCTTGGCTCTACAGTAACTCGGCTGGCTCCATCCAAAACCAGAAAAGGCTTCTTCTATGGGGCTTTGCTTGGAGTCCACCTGTACTGCCCTTCTTTCCCCTTTTAACTAGAGCCAGTTTTCGCTTCAGCGTTCTTTTTCTTCATGGCAAAGTCTGAGGTTATAAATATGGTCAATGAACTACAGTGAACACCAGTGGGATGCAATGAATAGGGTGATGGATTAGGAGGACTCAGGAAATGTGGGTTAAAATCCTTGCTCATACTTGGTGTTGTGACGTGGGGTTTAGTGATTTCAGCAAGTGATTTCAGCTCTTTGACATAGCAGGCTGGAGACTAGATATGGGCACGACTTAGCAGTATTTTCGTTTTCATTTTCGTTTTTCGTTTCTGTTACGTAACGAAACGAAAAACGAAAAACGGCTCAGAACTGGAACGAAAACGGAAACGAAACGACTAATTTCGAGCCAATTTTCGTTTTTCATTACTGGAAAAACACATAATGGAGCTAAATGGGAAGAAACGAAAAATTTTTCGTTTTTGTTTTCGTTTTTTCGTTTTCGTTACGTAACGAAATGAAAACGGAAAATTTTGAAATTAGCTCACGAAAACGGAAACGAGCCGAAACGGACCCCTAGCCGAAAACGAAAACGAAAAATTTTTCTGAGTCGTGCCCATCTCTACTGGAGACAGCTTCTAGTGTAACAGCTCTTTATTCAGGGAGAGAACAAGACTGGGGACTGGGGAGAGGGAGCTACATTTATAGGAGCGAGGACTGGCTAGGAAAAGATACATTTTGGAGGGAACAATTACAACCAATCACAAAGCTGCCTTTTGGCAGAGACCAATAGGATTGAGGATCCAAATGCAGCAACTTGAATAAACCAATAGGCCTGTTCCCTTTGGAACAGGAAGGCAGTTACTTCAACATAAGCAAGTACAGATAATAGGAATACAGATCAATACACAACACTTGGATGCTCACAGGTAGAGTAGATCTGGTTAACCAACTCCTTCAATATCTTGAAAAACCTCATCATGGTCTCCATAATTAGGATATGACTCAAGGGTACCTAAAACACTCACATACATATTAGCTAAGCAATTCTCCTTGGTGTGTTTTATAGTCCTGTTTATCTTTCACATATAAAGTGTAGTTGAATTTTTAAAATTATTATTATTATTTACCAAAAACATATGGATTGAACAGTTGATGCATATATTTCATGAGCACTCAGTAAAGGACATCAATATATATACATTTTCAGATAAGCGTGAAAAATTTTCACAAGAAAGGAAAGATGATTCAGGGCAGAAGCCCATTTTCCTTAAAAAGATTTTTCATTAAGAAAAAAATGACCTTTTATTTTCACAGTTAATAGTGTGTTTTTTGCTTTCTTTAAAGCCTAGTCAAATGGTGCAACAGTGTCATAAATGCTAACATAAATACAGCCTGCCCAATAAAAGAGACAGGGTTTGCCAAAATTCAGTTGTTTCCAGTTTAAAGTTTCAATCCAGTTCTATTGACACATGCCTATATTGTCTCCTTTTTAAAGTCTGGCTCCTGTGGACTATAGCAATACTGTATACGTCTGCAGTCTTGGAAAACAAATGTTAAATTTTGCCAGGCATATGGATTAGTCATTGGATACTGAGCAGTCCTCCAAATGCCTTAACAGCAAGCAGTCCCATCTGACTAAACAGATTCTGTGCTCTGACTTTGAACTTAATGGCAGTGAGCAGATGGGCAAGTGTGGGAATACTGCCTCCAAAGGTGAGGCCTACCCCTGTGGCCAGAGCCTGGCGGGCATGTTCACTACATAGACATTCCAGACACATCGCACACACACACATTTCTTATAGTTCCACTCCTCCGCTCAGATTTACGCGCATCATGTTTAGCTGTCTTTCCACTGCCTGCAACAATTTAAACTGGAAGACAGAGTAAATAAACAGCAGGGACCAAGGATGATGTTTTGGGAATTGGTTACCCAATGTAAACTTTGCAGGGCAGAAAGCTGTTGAGATCTGGGTATACAGTATATATGTTTTAAAAAGAAGTGTGTGCATGCAGGGAGGAGGGAGGGGTCCTTCTGAGATGGATCTAAAAGTAATATGAATTTGTTCCACATCAGATAAACGCCAGCCTCTCTGAAGAGGAGTCCTCCTCATACCAGTCAGAACCCCTCGGATAATAAATGGTGAGTGAGGCAACCAAGATGGCCTTTCAAACCTCCTTCACAAAGAAAGCCGATAGGGCCATCTTATCGCCTTGTATCATCACTTCTGGAGCTCTTTTTCCTCATAAAATGAAGCCGTTTCTGAAAGGTTTATAGCTGCTTCTCCTTTTATCGTTGGCCAGAAGACGCTTGTCAATGTTCTTCTGCTTTTCCAATTGCTTTGCCCTCGTTTATTCTACATCAAGAGAGAAATGGGCATTTCAGACTTCAAAGCAGCAAACAACCTTGATCCGCCTGCTGGCGGCTGGTGAAACCTGAAACAGGCAAGTCTGCTCAGCATTGGCCCAGGCAAGCTTTCACACCCAGGAAGGAACTACAGTGGCACCCCAACTTAAGAGCAGGTCGACTAAAGAGCAATTCGACAAGAGCGGAAAACTGTTGGCCTTTTAACTGCCGCCTTACAAATTTTAGATATGGTCTGCTCGAATTACAAATATTTGTTTCCATTTTTTAATTTTAATTAATTTTAATTTTTTAACTTATTTTTTCAATTTTTTAGATAGGTACCCCAATTTAAGAATAGTTCGACTTAAGAGCATGCATTTGGAACAGATTAAATTCATAAGCTGAGGTATCACTGTACTTGATGGTTCTGCTGTTCTGCAGCCATTCCTACGGAGGAAACCCAGTTCCCTCCACAGTGGCACATTTTCTTTCAAAGACACAACACACGCACACATATTGGGAAAGAGTAATGTTTTTGGCTTTTGGAAGGGAGGCCCTTTTCTTGCCAAGTGGCTGGAGCCTGCCAGTTCCTTTCCAGCCCAGCGGACACAATAGCAATGGGTGGGCACACACACACACACACAGAAAGAGCCCTGCCCCTTCCTTGTGTCTTTTTAGTCAAGGGCCACTGACGTTCCCCTTAAGTTGGTTGCCACTGAATGTTTGTAGCCCCACCCCTATGCCAGGGCTGACAAGCGAAAAATGCAGTGTTGAAGTAGTGAAGTGCTTTTGCACTAGGATCCTGTGAAACTTGACAGTGCCGGCACTAGACAGTTAGGATGAAAGCCCTGGCAAATCTCCACAATCTCCTGCTACCAAGCAAGGAAGCAAAACAAGGGAGGGAAATAAAATGCTGCATCTGGAACTCACACACCCCAATCTCCTCAATCAATCTGGTTCTGGCTTTTAACTTAATATAGTCGTAAGCAGATGGGAGAGGAGAGTCACTCTGTCTCCAAAGGTGAGGCCAAATCCTGTGGGCAGGACCTGGTTGGGGATTTCTTTCTTTCTTTCTTTCTTTCTTTCTTTCTTTCTTTCTTTCTTTCTTTCTTTCTTTCTTTCTTTCTTTCTTTCTTTCTTTCTTTCTTTCTTTCTTTCTTTCTTTCTTTCTTCCATGCCTCTACTGTTCAACCTTTGGCTGCTTCTGACTTTTCCTGACCCCAGCCGTTTTCCTGGGTCAGAAAAGTGCAACTTGGTTTTTTAATTGAGGGTATTTTTTTTTAGGTTGTTTAAAATGTTGCTCCGCTTTTAATGTGGTATTAAAATTGATTTAATTATAGTTTAACATTTATAATGTACTTTTTTTTTAAATTATATCATAAGGCACTTTGGATTACAGTTTTGGGATAAAGGTAGGATGCTAATCAGATTGAAAGATATCACTCAGAAAGTCAGTCATTCAGTCAGCCAACACGCCACACAGGAGCAGTTGGAACCCACCCCCTTTCTCAGTTACCTTATCCTATTAGATCACTAAACTAGATTCTAGAACACGGGTGTCCAAACTTCGGCCCTCCAGATGTTTATTTATTTATTTATTTATTTATTTATTTATTTATTTATTTATTTATTTATTAGGCTTATATACCGCCCATCTTCCCGAAGGAACTCCGGGCAGTTTACAACAAAAGACAGTATAACAATAACAAACAATTAAATAAAACAATTGAAACAGGTAACAAAACTAAACAGCTGAAAAATAGTAGAAAAATAGCAGATGGCGGGGGGGGGGGAACCACTTTTAGTCACCAAACGCTTCTCAGAGAAGGAGAGTTTTTAATGCCTTCCGGAAGGCTGGCAGGGACTCTGCTAGGCGCACTTCGCTGGGGAGATGGTTCCACATAGTGGGGCCAGCCACAGAGAAGGCTCAGATACGGGTGGATGATCTCCGAGCCTCCCTGGGCGTGGCCACCCGCAGCATGTGCGCCCGCGACAACCTAGTCGCTCGGGCTGATGTTGACCGCTGGTCGATCCGCTCTGCCAGGTAGCCACAGGACCACAACTCCCAGAATTCCAAGCCTGTATTGCCAGTGACAAAGGACTGTGGGAGTTGTCGTCCAGAACATCTGGAGGGCCGAAGTTTGGACACCACTGTTCTAGAAGTAGCTGGTTACAATTATCCGTTATTTGTATTTCACTCATTTTTGCAATAACAAATTATCAGTTATTTGTAATTCATTCATTTTTGCAATAACTAAGGCACAATTCAAGTTAAAGGTTTAGCTTACATCATGGCAGTAATATCTTTGTGCCTTTTGAAGTGTAACTATAACCAGTTTATTTTTAAAAGATACTTAAGCTGTGCATATGTGACCTACTGCTTAGCTGTGTTTTATGCCGCAAGCCAGTGGTTAATAGCATCCCCTTGTTTTTAAAAGGACAACAGTTTTAGCTACTTTGGAACATGCAAAGGTAAAGATTTATCTTAAATAACTATAACAATAATGGCACCCAGTTACTTTTTGTTTGTGCTTGAAACGTTAACTGTAACTGAATGCTTTTTAAAATTACTTCTGAAAAGTGCACTCAGAGAGTTGGCACAGATACTTACCCCTGCGTGCTATATTCACCAGACCAGGGAGCATTAGCCTGCAAATGGCACTTTCATCCTCACTGTTCCACATGACAGTGCCTCTCTACAGAACTCACTGTTGAATGACTACCTGTTTCAAAACACTTCTGTGATGCACAGCTAGGAAGAGCTGTTTTGTGGATCATGACTCAAAGGCAGGTCAGGATTAGATGAGAGTTTTCAAGTAGCGTCCCTCTTCTGTATGGCCTATGAGTCACCCCTATCACAGTACCCAAAACTGCTTATCCAGCGTGGCCAGACAGTAATTTTTGCAAGCTTGTTAACCCAATTGCAGACGTTGAATTGGGATAATTCTGAGCAGCATGTGAATAACTGCTTTCCACCTTTCAAATGTGTTGCAGCTATTTAGACCTCCTAAAATAGCAAGCAGAACCATGTTATCATTCCTCATTGTGTCAACTCACACTTTTCTGAAGTTTATTACATATGCTAATTACCTATTGGTGCACGCAAAGCCGCTAACGTAGCTCACAGTGGTAAATCACTTCCGATTTCTGTTCTAGTAGAATGACAGTAATGAAATTTGACATGTTTCGAGAGATGGGGCAAACTTGGAGGGATCTGTGATGAACAATACGGTAACTGGGATTGACAGTCTGTTTCATTATCAACGATTAATTTGGTCAAGGGAGAAGTATTTGCCTGATGGTAATTTCATAATAAAATAATAGGCTGGGCTACCATGACAAACTACGTAGCTCTCCTCAGAATCTGTGAAGGCAAAATACAGTGCATAGCAATATGTTAACAAAACAGGAGAGGTTATTGGTCTGGTAAATTCATTTAGCTGATCCAGGCAAAGCCCTTAAGTGTGGCATGAATCTTCATTTCATTTTAGAACGATGCTTGTCTGGAATAATTGATGGATGCAGTTCTTAGAGTCTCTGGAAATTCTGTTAGAATTGTTCTCCTTTCTCTACAACATCAGGTGCAGCTTTTGTGGTTGTATTTCTTATTAATTATATCATCATTCCTTTTCATCCCTGTCTTTAGCATATTCCCCAACCACCCTTAAATTATTTTACCATCTTATATAGGGAGGACAATCTGAAGTGTGCACATTCTGTGATTCTGTGTAATTACCTAGCAGTTGCCTGAATTTTTATTTTTTACAGATGACGCGGCACCCCCCCCCAGCTAACAATAATACAGGGATCTGAACCAGTTTGAACAGCAAAACTCATCTGTCAGTAACTAGGAGGAAGAAAAGGCTCCAACGAATGGTACACTCAGTGTCCAGGTTTGGGACGGTTCCTCCATTGACTTTGTACGCTGCCCTTACACCAAGCTGGACACCCCAGGTATGGTGCTAACACCTTCCCCTTTCAGCATCTTACAACCCTTTTTGAAGCAGTGAGCTTACGAGAGCCCATAAAAATGTGTGGGTTGGGGGTGTTGGACAAACAATTCCCAGAATTTCCCAAAAAGAATGCCCACCAGTCATGTTGGCTGGAGGATTCTGCAAGCTGCCATCTAAACAAGTAACTTTTCAGTCTTAGTAGGTGGCCAGCCTAAAAGTGCCGGATTAACTGCTCTGCGCTGCATCTAGCTTAGTACATCCAGTGCTGCAACCATCACTTTTTCCTTGGTGTTCTGCGGCTGAGCCAATTTGGCTACGGAAGCTGGATCAAGCCATACAATCTCCTGTAAGACATGTCTTGTTCTCCTAGACATTTCTTAGGACACAGAAATGCCCAGTTGTCGTCTAACAGGAACATTCCCATAACACCTGTTAAGAAGGACTTCATATCCTTCTCTGGGTCTATATTTTTGCTTCATGCTCCCTCCTTGCAGACTGACCGATAGATGTGTATGTTTCTGTTGGCTTGTTCCTCAAAGAAGAAAATGAAAAAGACTTCCACGCAGCAGGAAGATACTCCAAGTGACAAAATCTGAAGTGGGTTGACTGGCCCACTTATGTATAGCATGCTGTGCACACATAAAGATGGGAAGATGCTGTGCCCTGTGAATATGGTTTCCATATAAAAGAGAGCTACATATTATGCTCATCTGGACTATAATTAGCACTTTTTAAAAAACAGTGTTTTCCCTTCAAGAAAATTCATGTTTATGTCATGAAGATTATGACTCAACCACTGCCTGCGTTATTGTAGATTCTTCTTGTTGTAATTTTTTATCTAAATAAACTCAACACATTTTAGCTCAAATATTCAAGCTACCAACAGTTTCCCAAAGAATCCCTCATTGCTTCACATGGCATGGAGATGGGGAGGAAAGGGACAAAGAATTATTCTGTCTTCAAAGCTCTTTTTATCTTTCCTTGAATTTCTCTGGAACAGTTGTAGGGAAAAGAGTAAATGGTTATACCTGCAACCCATGCATGGATCCGCATACATGCCTAACCTGCCCAGGATGCAGCTGTTCTCATCACAAATGCCAAATATTTGAATAAGCTGAAATCGTACAACACCAATACGTTGCAAGTGAAACAAAACCAGGCATTTATAGTCATCCTGATGCTGTTAATAACTCATTGGGTTGGAACATCTGGCCCCAGAGCCAATGACTACGAGCTCAGATCTCTGGTAGGTTTTTGGGGGGAGGGGCTAGCCAAGATCTCCAGATGTAGAAAGCTGATGGGGTTACATGCTGCCTGTGTGTGGTCTATGGCAGGTTGCATGGTTCTAGAACACCACCAGAAGTCCTGCTAAATGACCTCTGTGCATTTCATACCTAGAAAACCCTATGAAGATCATTGTAGTTCAAAAATGGTCCAGCATGATCAGCATTGATTAGTGAGCTTAGCATTATGGGGGAGTATGTTGTCCAATCTGACCATGCTGCTCTGTTAGAATCCCTGCAACAAATTCTATCATTCTTCAGGTTGTGAAGGCTACTTGAGGACCTTTCCCCACCTTTCGAGGTTGACTGCATGGACATTTAGCCTGGATGTTGGTTTGTTAACAGGGACAGGCTGGCTTACTCCTAAAGATGGGGATCAGATGATGCCTTTGCTGGAGCTCCCAGAGTGACCTTTCTGAGCCTCTGTTGGGCTTCTACTTTTCTGGTGCTGGCCAGATCCTTCTTCAATCCTACTCACTGGAAAGTGGAATTTCTTATTTGTGAAATATTGTGAAGTGGCTTAGTAAGACAGCAGAATACTTCGCTATATATGCACATTAACCACTTCCTCAACTTTGTGGAGGGACCAAAGAAGTGGGGAGAAACTTAAGTGTATATTAAGGTAGCAGCAAATATTCACTCTACCACTTTTTCTTAAAAGAAAATGGAAAACTTCCTCCTGGAAACTTTTGTTTGATTTTCTTTTAAAGTTTCAGCCAAGACCCAACTCTTAAAGTAGTTTTGACTTTCTTGGCTCCTCTACAGAGCAGAAGTGATTACAGTATATTTCCATGTATAAGACTATATTTTGTTCTAAAATTGTAAAACTAAATATTGAGGATCATCTTATATACAGAAGTAAGCCAAGGACAGAAACATGAAGTCACTGAACTAATATTTCATATGGGTTATATGTCTACATGATATGACTAGGGCTGCTTTTACATGACCCCTAAAATCCGAGGCAAAAGGCTCCCAGATGCGGAGCTTAAAATTGTTTTCCCACCAGCTGCGGACTTAAAAAAAAATTAAGTACGACCACTCCCAGCTAAGCGCGCCCCAGCGCAATTTAAAAGTACCTGATCTCCGGAGGTAAAAAAAATTCCATTGCGGATTATAAAGCTGTGGATGCTGGGCTCTCCTCGCCTTCTGTTTGATTTTTTTGTCCCTGCCGCCCCTTTAACAGCCTGGAATCCCTATGGGGCTAGGTGAGTGGAGGTGAGCCTGCATTCTTTTCTCCCTTTTTTTCTCTCTCCCCTCATGCAGACAGGAGCAATGGAGTGCAGAAGGGTGGGAACACAGGAAGCAGAACAAACACCCATGATCTCTGGTCCAAATTTAAGTTGCCAGCGGATTTTAGAGGTTGTGTAAAAATGCCCTAAGTTACAAACACCTCAAAATTATTTATTTAATTTATATTATTTATATACCATGTTTCTCCCCACAAGGGATGGGGGCAAGGTGGCTCACAACAGCCAAAACTATAAAGCAAAAAAGCAGTTCTAATATGCCATATAAATATCATATTAAAAATAATATCAAGGTTAAAAATAAGATTAAAAAAACAACTTTAAAGCATTAAAAATTAAATCCATACATTATTAAACGAAGCATTCCCAAGATAGTGATGGATGAAAAGGCTTTATGAAAAGAAAGGTCTTAGCCTGATTATAGAGAGGCTTCTCAGACTAGCCAATTTATCTAGGGAAGCCTTTAATCAGCAGCCATTTGCTGCTGTGATTGCTGTTGCATACATAGCATTGCATAACAGGATTTCAGCCCATGTTTCCTACTTTGGAGGGAAGTAATCACATATGAGTCAAGTAACCTAATGCCTGCCAGCATGCTTGCACCAACTGCTGAGAAAAGGCGAAGGAAGCACAGGAAAATTCTGGGAAGAATGTAAAGTTGTTGTGCAATATAAGACAACATTAGAGTTCATAATGTAGGCTTTTAATGCCAAGGAGGGGGTGGGGAGTATTACAGTACAGTAAACAGGGTGGGTGAGTACATGAAGAGATTGTATTAAAAAATATGGTCTTGGAATATGGGGTGTATATGAAGTGTACGGTGTCCTTTCCACTGGAGAAGATACAGATCTATCTACCGAGACACCACTACTACAATGGCAGTAAGCTTCGAAACTCTTGCTGCTCCTCTGTCCCTCCTTCAGCAATGGTTACAGCTAACGATGTATAAGAAAGTTTTGCCATCACCTGATCAAAAACTTCCAGGGTAGACAACAGTACATCAGGCACACAAATGCCAAAGTGCAAACCCTGGGGCTGAACACACATCAAATACTTCAACAGTAGAGATGGGCATGAATTTAAAAAATGGCATTTTGTTTGTCGTTTGTCGTTTGGAGGGTCCGTTTCGGTTCATTTCCGTTTTTCGTGAATTTTTGCAAAAAAATCGTTTTCGTTTTCGTTCATTTCATTACCATTTCGTTACCATTTATTTCATTTTTTTGTGATTTCTTTTTAGGATTTTAAGCAATTCACTCATATTGCAGTGACGGAAATGAAACGCACGACAAAATTTCTGGTGTTTCTGTTCGTTTCGTTTCATTTTAGAGACAAAAATTCGTTTGTTGTTTCGTTACGTAACAAAACAAAAAAACAAAAATGGAAACAAAAAATTGTTCGTTTCGTGCCCATCTCTATTCAACAGCATCTGACTTCCTCTGCATCCAAATAAGGCTTTCTGTCACACAACCACCTCTCCTTGTTTGAGCAAGGACAGAGCAGCCAGACATGATCACCTTTTGTTTTTAACTGTCCAGTGTTTCTCCATTGCATCTTCTGCTTTTTGAAGGACATTCCCTAATCTGATAAGAAGGAGAAGAGAATAGCTTCACAGTACTTTTGATTATTAGAGCTAAGATGTAGGGCTGTTGTTCCAAAGTAGCCGAAATTCTGTTGCTTAGTACAGTAAATGGCAGTGTATTAGGCCCACTGAATCAATGAGGGTTTGGTGGAGCACCTTCTCCACAAATTCCATTGATTCAAATGGGCCTACTCTCACCGTGACTTAGCTGTAGTAAGTTACAGTTAGAACAGGTCCATTTGAATTAATGGAGCTTATCAGAAACCTGATTAACTAAATTCCCATTGATTCAATAGACCTATTCTAGTGCATTTTACTCTGTTAAGAACTGCTGTTTTGGCTATTGATCAGCACACATTATTCAGATTAAAATTTAGAAAAAACACCTTTATAATTCATGTAGAATTACAATAGGTGGAAGAATTTAGAAATGTTCGAACTATCTCCAGGCTCCATCCTCAACTACCCTAGTGTTAAGCTGCATGTGTACTTGAATATTCAGATGGTTATTTGATTGCCATGATGATTAATGGGATAGTTCTGTATTTTTCTTCAGAAACGGGATCTTAGATGGTAACAGAAACTGTAATTACTGCTTGCTTACAGATATCATTGTCACAGTAGCGGTCTGACTGCCGCTTTGAGTTTTGCTTATGTCTGTGAAGATCCTCAGCCTTCCAGGTGAGTTTATCTGGAAGTTGAGTCACAGCATCTGGACTTCTTTTTCTTGAGAGATAGAAATGTTTTGCTGCTCAACCAAACAGCATAATGACTATGTATTACAGATATAATGGAAAGGATCTTGGATTGTTCTATTAGATTGAGTTTTGTTTTCCATTAGATTCATTGCAGGTCACCTCCAAGTTGGCCGAGGTCATAGGGTAGCTGCAGCTAACCATTGCATCACACTGCTGCCTCCTTGTTGGATTCTACCTGCATGCTAGATATGTCTTCTACTGGTACATCCACCCCCTGGAATTTCTGTTTTTCTTTTCAATTGACACTTCATGTATGTTTCTTTGTTAATTTTTTTGTTGAAAGTGGCTGCTTCCATTATTTGAGGGGGGGTTGATGATTGATAGTACATGTGTTTGTCCTTTTTTAAAAAAAAATCTGTACAAGCCTAGTACTATTATATACACAAAATCCTTCGGTGTGTGTGTGTGTGTGTGTGTGTGTGTGTGTGTGTGTGTGTGTGTGTGTG
>JAHTLZ010000330.1:60165077-60206245 GCA_023846285.1 Phrynocephalus versicolor
ATCTATCTATCTATCTATCTATCTATCTATCTATCTATCTATCTATCCAAAACTGAGATCTATATATAGTTAAACATGCATCTAAATTATTATTATGCATGTTTAAATTAATTATACTTAATTAAATGTGCATATACATGCATCTATCTATCTATCTATCTATCTATCTATCTGCACATATATAAAATTAGTCAGATTGGTCATCACCAATGAATAATAAGCTTCAGTTGAATATTTTATAGATCACATTTTACAAGTTTACAAAAAAACACCCCAACTAACATTTAAAATACTCCATGACCCATGTTTTACTATACTGATAATGTTGTGTTGAATTTATAAATATACTACATACACTATAACTTATAGCTGAGATTTCTCAAAAGAGCCAAAAGGAATTACATGTCTGAATCCTTCAGATTTTTCCAAAGCCCCATTGGTGTGTACACAATATATTGTATTGTTTTTTAAGTCCAGCTTTACTACTTCACAATAAGATGTGATCTTCCACTGTGCTGCCACTTCCCTCCACGCAAAAACACTCCCAAATGGTATGGATTTGAAGCCACAATTGTGCAATGCAAACAGACACTCTTTTAAAAGTATGATAAAGTAAGCTAATCACAATTTGTCATAGTCAGTCCATGGGCCAAACCAACTAGATGGAATGATTGCCTTTTTAGGTCAATTTTTGACTCTGTCCAGGTTGCTGAAAAGCAGTACATGACTATCACAGAAATCCATGAGAAGACAACAGTTTATTTTGCTTTGTCATGCAGAATTCAAGGAATTCTGTGCCCATTACCCAGGTTAGGTTCTGATTTCCTCAATAGCTTTTTCCTAGGTAAAATACAGAGGGTGTAAAGGTACAACCTGATTCTCTGGATGATGCCAGAAAAAGAAGCACCACTGAATGCAGTGAGTGCTTACTCCTGAACCTTACTATTGGACCTTACCCTGAACCTTAGATATTGTGCTTGTATCCTATTTTCCTTACTCATTTGCAAAACACATGACACCCACTTGAGAAGTCACAATGGAAAATAAAAATTCATAAATAATTGGAGCGGTTCCGAGTCCTATCGGAACCGCCCAAATGGCCCTCACACCGTCACAAGCACTACACTCTTTTCCCCGTCCAAAAACTCCAAACCGTTCCCGAGATAGCGGGAGAAATACAAGCCGCTCCTTGCTGCCAGCTGAGAAGCCTTGCGAGCCGAGAATTTGGAAACGGAACCCTCAAATTCCCACCCCATTTAACAGTTTACATAGTATCGATTCTCCCTCGGCAATCTATTAACACGGAGACTCCATAAAACAGCAGGGGAGCGAAGATAAGCTCCCCTGTGCGCTTTGTCCAATCAGTGCCCCCGGCTAATCAATCACTGTCAAATTAATTACGGCCAGATGGGGGCGCAGCAGGGAACTGTATTCCATTGAATTGGCTTAGTAGACCACACCCCTCCAAAAGAACCAAACCACTTTCCCCAGGCAAATTTGAAAACTCTGGCCGCTTTGGGAACCAGAGAGGCAGCTAAGCCTGCAGGCAGCCTAGCGGTAGAAATCCACTCACCCTACCCGGCTCACAGCAACCCAAACTCGGGGAGAAATAACCGGAGGAACCGGCTCCTCTCACCACTCTCTACCCAGGCCTGAGTTCCACAAGATTCATGCCCTCTCCCGGCCATATGTCCCTATGAGAGTAGACTACCCCCCCTTCCGTTTCAATGTCTGTCTATGGAAGCCTCTCTGTTTCAATGTCTTCCTATGGGGGTAGACCGGTCCCCTTTCTGAATTGGTCAAACAGGCATGTCCCTAGCTGAGGGTTCAGTTAACCCTTTCCATCCTTTTCTTAACCCCTTCCTGCCCTTTTTCCTGAACCCTTTTTCCTGCTCTTTCCCCCAATTTCCCAACCTTGTCATTTAACCCTTTCCTGCCCCTTTCTTAACCCTTTCGAGCCTTTTTAAAACCTTTCTCTTCAGCCAGAAGCACAATTCAGACAAGGTCTCTCCTGAATTGAGGGATTATTTTCCTCCCTGCTCCGGCTTGCAAGGGGAATGATTGTCAACCATCATTCTCAGGAATCAGGGACTTCCTTAGCAGATGGGACCTGGTTTCACTGCCCCTGACTAACCTGGCCTCAGACCTCCCCCCCTCTATTCTCTCTCTCTCCCTCCCTCTCTTTTCTCTCTCTCTCTCTTTCCCTCCTTCCCCTTCTTCTCTCTCCCCTCTTTTCCTCCCACCCCATCTACCCTGGGCGTGCTTAAAACATGCGCTTGTCCTATTCTCTGGCTCCTACACTCTATCATCTGGGGCAATGGGGGTTATGGCAAGAAGAAGAAGGAAGATCATCATGGCGACTTCACAAGACTAACTGCATCTTCTAGAAGGGATCCATTCTCTTCAGATTCCTTGGCACTCACACACACAGCTGCTTCCTTCAGTCCATGAATCCCTTGTCACGTAGGGTACTGATTAGAGATGGGCACGACTCAGGAAAAATGGTTTTTCGTTTTTCGTTTTTTGTTTAGGGGTCCGTTTCGGCTCGTTTCCATTTTTGTGAGCTAATTTTCAAAAATTTTCATTTTCGTTTCGTAACGAAAACAAAAAATGAAAATGAAAACGAAAATTTTTCCGTTTTTCCCCATTTAGTGCCATTAAATGCTTTTGCCGTAATGAAAAACGAAAATTGGCTCAAAATTAGTCATTTTGTTTCCGTTTTCGTTCCATTTTGGAGCCAATTTTCGTTTTTCGGTTTGTTGCGTAACAAAAACGAAAAACGGAAACGGAAACGAAAATTTCGTTAAGTCATGCCCATCTCTACTACTGATGTTATCACAGCCTGAGGGGTTTTCCACCACCACAAAGGACCATCCAGACACCTCTGGATTATTTCATCAGGTTTCCTGGCTTCTATTGACTCTTTGTATCAACCTCTATTGACTTTCTGATTTCCATGAGTTAGCCCAGACCTATGGACAATACCCTGCTTCCCCTTCTTATTGTTCTATCACGATGGCCCAATCAAAGGACTTTCTGAACTCATTAACACCTACATGGGCATCTGACTCCAGCCTGCCAGAGACCGCCCAGGACCACCTCTGGCCAACCCCTGGACTACATTGATTGGACCATTTGAAATCATCCTTCAGCCAATCCATGGACAGGCGCCACCCAGGGAAGGGAAGGGGGGAAATCAATAAAATTTGGGGTTTCCATGTGCTCAGGGTCGGACATATTTGCTCTACCTCTGGCTTGGTGTCCATCTACTGCTTTTATTAGGCCTAATAAATACAGTATTATTTTCAGGATCTCTCTCTCATTGAACTTTTATTGGGCATCTGGGGTCCAGCGGAATTCAGCAGGGCTAGCCTGACTGGAGAAACAATTTTATTTAACTTTAAATTCTACACACTTATCATATGATCTGAATTGGGGTCCTCAAACTACGGCCCAGGGGCCAGATGCAGCCCCCATGGTCCTGAATCTGGCCCCCAGGACTAATTGCAGACCCCCCACCTACCCCCTGTTTCGCGAGCAAGCCAGCCTCCACAGCTGCTTTGATTTCTGAGTCAGTTCAAAGCCATGTTGCTTCTCCGATTCCCCCCACCCACTGCCCAGATGATCGGCATGCTGGCTAGTGGGAAAGTTCAAAGTGGGAGGGCCACTGCAAGATCCCCCACTTCTCCCACCTGCTTCCCAGTTGGTCAGGGCACCGGCTGCAGCTGAGCAGGGCAATTTAAAATGGGAGGGCTGTGGCAAGGTCTCCCACTCCCTCCATGGCCCCGAGGCCCCATCCCTGCTCCCACTCCCTCCATGGCCCCGAGGCCCCATCCCTGCTCCTCCTCTACCCTGCCCACCTGCCTTCCTTGTGTGGCCACTGCCTGTGTTATTGTGGTTGTGAGGAAGGAAGGGGGCAGGTGGAGGCAGTGCCAGCCAGCCTTCTGAGCTGGAGCAGCGATGGAAGTGGACCAATGGAGGGATGGAAGGTGGGCGACCAAGGGGGAAAGGGAGCTACTTCCCACCCACCCAGCCCCCTCCGAACTGCTGCCTTGCTCCGTGGAGCAAGGGAGGGGAGTAGGAAGCCCAGCCATGGCTGGAGGCGGAGGCTACTGCCGCCGCCACCAGGTTAGAGACCAGCGAGGAGGTGGCAGCGGAGAAAGAAGACAAGGGAAGTGAAGGCCAACAGTGACCCAGGCCTGGTTTCTGGGAGGCTAGTGGGGCTGCATTTGTCTCCGGTTGGTGATGTGAGGGCTGCTGAGCCAACCGAGCACTGCAGCCTGGCTGGGCTCTGCCAGTGAGCGGGCTACAGGTGGCTTTGGGCATGCCTTCCAGCCTCCCCTCCCTCCCTCACTTGCAGTACACTAAGTCGGGCTGGGCCGGACCAGGTTAAGAGAGGAGGCAGCTTTCCCTCTAGGCGCAGGGAGGGTGTGATGGTCAGGGCGCAAGGCTGGATCTGCATGCAGTGGGTGCCTGCCTTGCCGCATCGGTTGCTCCTCATCCTGAGTGGCTGCCCAGAAGGTGATGAGGGGCCTGAGTTTGCCTGGGCTGCCACTTCCTTCCCGACACAATGAAGGAAGGAAGGATAGCAGTGGCACTTCAGGGCAGTGATCCGAAGCAGGAGGCTTTGCTGGGGGCCCAGAGATGCACTGATCATGGGCCAATTGTCGGGAGGGGATCTGTCCATTTGCGCCTCCCTCCCCCCTTTTCCATGTCAGCCTTTTTTTTTTTTTACTGTGGTCGGGCCCCCAGTGGTGTTTTGGTGGTGGTGGACTGGCCTGCTGTTGGAAAACTTTGAGGAACCCTATTCTGAATGAATAGAGATAGGATCGAACTCTTTCTGTACATGTACAAGCATAGGGTGCTCCAATTACATGCCATCAAATCAATTCCAACTAATGGTGAAAATGGTAACATTTCCAAAGTACAGTATGTAAGATTTGTGAGAAGTAATTTAATATTGCCCCCCCCCCAGTGAATTTCCATAGCTCAGCAAGGATTTGACAGCAGGTCTTCTGAGTCCTAGTTGGACCTCCTGCCCATTTTACTACACTAGCACTGAAGTTCAGTGGGTGTTTATCCTCCTCTAATGCTCACCAGTACATGATTCATAAACAAATAACCCCAATAGACTTATGGTGAGTGACATTGGATTGTTTAAATTCTAAACATATTACACTGGGAATTTTTTTTTTCATGGCCAAACTAGAGTCTGAGATTTCAGTGGTGAAATAACTAATTATCTTGTTAAAAGCTCTTAGCAGTGAGATAAAGCATATCTCCTCCTCTAAAAAAAATTAGTTGTATGTATAAAAGAAATATAGATATGCATACATTTTGTTGATACAGAATTGATTTATTATAACAATTCACTTGGGATCTGCTATTACCTATTAGACTTGTATGGAAAAAGAAACGTTTTACAGTGGTACCTTGTATAAAGGAATTAATTCGTTCCAAATGAAATTCTGTTCAACAAATTTTCCTTTATACAAATTCCCATATGAATGCATTGAAAACGGAGTGATCCCATTTTTATGTTGTACAGATTCTCCCCATAGGCAATTATGTTAAGCAAATTTCCCCTATCTCCGGAATTTTTTATGTTGTACAAATTTTATGTTATGCAAGCTGTTTGTTATACAAGGGTCCACTGTACTTTTATAGTACTTGCAGGACACAAATTCCCTCTTTGCAGTCCCGCTATATATAGTGGATGTCCATATAAAGAGAGCTTACAGAGGATGAAGGAAGCAGCAAAAAAGTGTTGCTAGTCCTTAAATTGCCTTTTTTAATGGAGGGGGGCTACACTGAGTATGGATCCTCATCATGATAGCTATGGGAATTATCTGGAAAAGGACCTGCACTTTAAAATATGCCACTGTTATTTATAATTTCCTAGATTCCCCACAGTAGAGATCTTTCAAAACCACTCTTTAGGGCCCAGTGCCTCCAGAAGGGTTAGCATTTTGGTTTGTGAGAATCCTCGCCATAGACATACATAAAGCCCTAGATGTACAACCACAAATAGAAGCAAAGAGGTAATGCTTTGAAGGCTTTAGTCCAGAAAAAAAATTCAGAGAACCTGGGTGTGGGGGGGGGATGAGCACGGGTAGCCTCTGACATAGTGACCTTCTGAAGACCTACCTCAGAGTTCTGTATTTACTCTAGCTGAATCTGTGACCTCAGACAACCAAGCTCACTTGAAGAGCCATTAAGGATCAATTTGGCTCTGAGAGAAAGAGTTAAGGCTCTATTCCTCTTTGGAGATCTTCTGGGAATAGTTCCTCATGTCTGCCTCACAAATCTTTGTAGAAGAAATCTTGACTCCAAAGGGTGTACCAGCTCTTTTGATTTGTTACTAGCTTCTACTTCATCTTAGCTGCTCATCTTAGTTAGCACAACCAATTACACACAAGTACAACATTTCTATTAGAAATTTTGATGTTTAAAAATCTGTAATTTGGGGACTGAAACCAGCAAAGAAGAAAAGAAAAAGGGACAGAATTTGAGTTAGTTCCGACAATTTTCTCTCCATGTTTTTGTGGCAGTATGGGCAAATTATTTTCTCTGGAAACATCCAGGCTGTGTATCAAGAATGACATACTAGAAATTTGGGGATGATACGCAGAAGCCATAATGAAAAGAGTCATTAGTGTAAAGTGAAACTACAACAAAATCCAATGAGTAATGCTCCCATTCACGTTTCCAGCCATTCTGTCCTTCCCTTTCTTCTCTGCAGGTTTCTGTTCCCATATTACAAGTAGTGTTCCACAACTTATGGTTATGGTCACTTAAGTGCCCTTCCTGTTAGTCTGCCATTAGCATAGTTTAATGTGTGAAATAGAGCCCTTTATGAAAACAGGGATCTGCACTCACTCTGAAATTTAGAAGAAGGGGAGGGGATGGTTAAATTGCAAGTGTGAGCTGTAATGTTTAATGATACATCCTGCTAATTTAGGCAGAAGTTGGTTCCCCTGAAACATTGCCTGAAATCCTGTTGCTTAGTTTAGTAATGTCTATTGTACACGACCCCTCAACTCAGCCGCAAATGGCTCCCAGCTCCGGAGCTTAAAATTGTTTCCCCACCAGCTCCGGAGTTTACAGAAAATTAAGTGCGACCACGCCCACCTAAGCGCATCCCAGCGCACTCTTCAGGTACCTGCTCTTGGAGGGTGAAAAATCCCAGATCTGGATGTAACCTAGAGTGCCAGGCTCTCCTCGCTTCTGTTTGTTGTTGTTTTTGCCTCCCGCCCCTTTAAGAGAAGGAATCAGGACGACGACGGGGCTCGGGGCGGCTTGGAGGTGAGCCTGCATTCTTTTGTCCCTTTTTTTCTCCCTCCACTCACGCAGACAGGAGCAAGGAAGTGCGGAGGGGTGGGGACGCAGGAAGAGCAACGAACCCCCAAGATCTCTGGTCTGAATTTAAGTGGCCAGCGGATCTTAGGGGTCGTGTGAAAAGGCCCTAAGTTGCACTTGAGTATGCCTATTGAATCAGTGATTTAAAAGGTCGTACTCTAGTTGGGACTAGACTAGAGCCTTGTGGCACAGTGGTTAAATGCCTGTACTGCAGCTAAAACTGTGGTTATGATCTGGGGTTCAATCCCAGGTAGCCAGCATGGTTGACTCAGGCTTCCATCCTTCCAAGGTCAGTAAAATGAGTATCCAGCCTTTTGGAAGGGTGGGGCAATGTGTATCCTGCATCAATAAATTATAAAATGCCCAAAGGAGTGCTTGAAGTGCTATAAGTAGAACACTTTCTTTGCTTTGACCTATGACTCTAACGTTTCAACTAGAGGAGACCCATTTGACTCAATGGATCTTGCAGAGAAGTTGGCTCACCAAATCCCCACACTGGGGTCTAGAGCAGTGGTGGTGAACCTTCGGCACTCCAGATGTTTTGGACCACAACTCCCACACTCCTTTGTCACTGGCAGTATAGGCTTGGAACTCTGGGAGCTGTGGTCCAAAACATCTGGAGTGCCGATGGTTCACCACCACTGGTCTAGAGCAACTAACGAAACTAAGCAACAGGATTTCAGCCACTGAATGAAAAAACTAAATTGTAAATCCACTTTCAATTAGTTTAGAGAAAGGGATTTTCTCACCCATTCATCGGGCACTGGTTCAGAAATCCCTCTTGGACCTCTGTTCATTTCAATGGCATTTGCTGAAGCATACTTAATATAACAAAGAATGATGGCGTTATATAATATTCAGTGAGTGTGACTCAGTTATCAACCATATTTAAGCGCAGGTAATATAGATTATGTACATATACTGTAAATCCATATAAAGACCCCACACTTTGAAAGAGGTTTACCACAGAAATCCCACTTGCACACAGCCTATGTTTCACAAGTTGCGTGACTCAATCGACAACAGATAGTGTCTACTGATATTTTTTAACTTACACTAATTTGTTTCCAAATGTTTTTTCCATTTGCTGTGCAGCACGATTTCAGCCACTGGCCTCAATCCTGTTTCTGCAGGTGTAACATAAAGTTGCGTCCATGTAAATTTCCAAGGCATTGCACCAAGGCACAGGGAATTGCGCAACTCGGTGGCATAATTGGTCACATGATTTCCATTGCAAATGTTGTGCAATGTGCTTTGTGGGCCGCACTTCTGCCTTGGTGCTCTTGGAGCTACCACGGCTGTAGCATGCATCACATTATGGCCTACTAGCCACACCACAGGGAATCAGCCATTATATTTTTGGCATGCAGGACCAGATGCATTTGTAGTCTTGTATTTTGTCTATATCAATCTAGAATGGGGGATCTTTGGCCTTCTAGATCATTGGGATTGCACTTCCCATAACCTTTGGTATTAGTCATGCTGATAGGGTTTCTGGGAACCTAAATTGAAAACAGTTCCCCACTTGTACTGGAAGTGAAGTAATTATATACTCATAGTTCAACAATAATAGAGGTACTGGCACTTTCTCCTTACACATTTTAAAATGCAAAGTGAGTTCAGGCTTCAGATAAAATGTCAGCAAGCACAAGCCCCTTGGAAAGACAAGTTACAAATGACAATGGAGACATTTGGATTTACTCCAGATAATGCAAGTATCCAGAACAGGTGATTGCTTCCATGGAGCAGGGTAGGGTGCTTAAAAGGTAAGCCAATTAGCTGAAAAAAGCCATCCTTGGATCCCACAATATTCCTGGACAATCTCTAATGTTTCATTCCTGGGCAAGGTGCTGGAGCAACTCATACTGTTGTTCCACAAGCAAACAATGACATTCCTCTTCAGGCCAATTTTTCCTTAGTGAATGGCTCTCTGAGGTGATTTTTTTTAAAAAAAAGGGATTCTTGTTCCTTGTTGCTTCAAGTGTGATTTTATTTAACATTTTAAATATTTTATTTGTTTAGTCCATTTTAAATATTTGTATGCTGACTGTTTTTTAGCTTTTAAATATTGTTTTTTTAAAGGCCTTAGGTCCTTTTGAAGGAGAAAAGTGGGGTAAAATGTATAAAATAAAATAAACATATAAGTACAGATGTTGGCAAGGAGGTGAGCTGAGTAAAGAATATTCTCTTGGGACAATGAAAAACATTGCATTTCTCCCACTATCGTTAAAACAAAACCTGTTGGGATATTAGTAATAACTAGGACAATTTGAATTTAGGTAGCTTTGAATGGACAAAAGTTGTTAATCAATTAAATTCTATTTAATAAACTGACAGCTCCAATCCACGTAGATCGAGTGAGTCTTCTGCTGGTGTTGTTTTAGCAAGACAGAGTTCAGCTTAACAGAATGAGCTGATGTGAAAACCTGATGTGTTGTGTTTCCCTTGTAAGTCCAAAAACAGACACAACCAGTTAAATTGATTAAGGTATGTGATGGTGGTGGTGGGAATTCTCTTAGCACACCCCACCTCATTTCCCCAAGGGCTCATCCAACAAATTAGAGCAACCTGTCATTCCTTTACTTCTTTCAGGGTTCATACACTGACCTGTACCACTTCTCTGTACTTTCTCCGTCACTGCCTCTTTAACAACTCTTGCGAAATCATATTTGGTAGAATGTAAATTATTCTCAGATATGAGCACTACTATCGAGAGGCTGGTTCATGGATGAAGGAGGAGCTCCCTTCCCCCAGATCCTCTGACACAGCCCTGCAATGGGGAGTGAGGAACCCCACTAAACATATAGTGAAGGGGACGTTTGAAAAATTACTGGGTAGAACAGATATCACTTATCTTTTCTTCATATTTTATTTTGCTTAGACCACACAGCTACCTGTTCTTTCAATGGGTATACCCCATATAAGGTACATTTTAAACTCCACCAAAGAAAATGGCGGGCTCTCAAGACTTTCCTGTCATCACAAGGAGATGATTTGAACTTCTTCTTTGCAAGCATTCATCATTGTCACCATTTTCCTAGAACTATGGATCTGGAAGGGACCCAAGAGATCACTGAGTCCAGCTCCTGCCACAGGAGGGAATTGAACTCCCAACCTCTGGCTTTGCATCCAGATGCCTAAACTCCCTTCCACTAGAGGCCAGGACTGCCCCATGTCTGAAACAGGCAATGACCTTCAGGCAAGCTTTCCCTGAATGATGGTCTACCTATTATGTGTCTTCCATATGAATCTATAGGATCACCCAGACTTTGTGTTTATAACCACTTATAACACTATGTTTTCAATGTTAGTTTCCATCACTCATAACTTTACATCAGATTTTACTCTCCTTTTAACTGCTCGCATTTTCTTGTAGCGTTAATGTAATGTTGTCTTTTAATGCCGTATGACGTTCCTTCATTCCCTGTTCTCAAATACTTGAACATGTCTTAATTGTACTGGACTGTATATTACTGTAAGCCGCCTTGGGTCCTTTTCAAAGGAGAAAGGCAGGGTAAAAATACTCTTAAATAAATAAATAAATAAATAAATAAATAAATAAATAAATAAATAATAAACAAACTATCCAGCAGTAAATGTGCCATTCAGATGGGTTACACTGCAGAAAGAAAGGGAGAAAATATGCACAATGCAACAGCAAATCCTGCCATCTCTTAGATGGTTGCTTCACGTCCTTCCTTGTTCCGATTTGACATTCGTTTCATGATCATGTCACTCACAGTCATGTGGTCTTGTCCCGGTCTTGTCCCTGTTCCCGTGTACCCACGGGCATGATTGATGGTACCATGATGACTGTTACTGTACGTCCTTGTTTCGTGACAACATCTGAACTTCTCAGCCTTCGTTCTGGTTTTTTTCTTTGATCCGACCTTACATTTTTCGATCTTTCGAATCTCCTCAACTTTGCCTTCAGTGTGTTATGGAGCTACGTTTGAGGCATTTGTCTTTTAATCTCTCCGCGCTGCGTTGATGATTCCATAGGGAATGCAGTGGCGAATGGCACTTCGCACTCCTGCCACTTGGTGGAGAATGGCAGTTGCGTGACGAGCCTTGCCTCACAGGCACTCATCTCGGAATGAGAACAGAGACGAGCAGATTCCCAAAGCCAGGGAGGGGAATCGCTCATTCTGCATAAATCCCAGTTCAGGGGCCGTGGTTGGGATGAACTCCCGTAATCACGCATTGGTCATGGAGTAACATTTCTTCGTACTGGTCCCAAGCGGGATAGCAAACCGCGATGAAAGGGATGTGAAGTAACAGCCTTAGTGAAATTATGCAAGTGATAATACAGAGCGTCACCAAAGGTGATATTGTTCAAGGCCAGGGACTGAGCTAGAACTCCCCTAGAGAAGTGTTTTTCAATGTTGGATGCTCAAATGTTGCTGAACATCACGTCTCCAAAGCCATTCTCAAAATGACAGGTGGTCAGAGATTATAAGAATCACAATTCACCCATTTTAAGGAGGGCTATAATTTTTGTCCATGTTGCATTCTGAAAGCTCTAGACACGGAGGGAGGCAGAAGTACGTTAGTAACAAACAATGCATGGGTACAAAGGCATAGACTATTTTTCTGGTTCAGCCTTTTATGACTGATAACTGTACATGCCTACAGGTGCACATGACCACAGAGTCAGCCACATATTTGCATTCCAGCAGTTAAAATAGTCAAGTGCAACATCAGTAAGCCCATTGAATCAGTGGGATTTATAGAGTAGATTCACCAAATCTCCATGGAGATGGAATCAAACTTACTCCAGCTGTGACTTAGCATTGAATTTCAATCCTGAAAATACCCTGTTCATTTTCTCCAACCCTGACTCTGATTTTGAGGAGAGCTATGCCTTCCTGCTTAAGAATCTTTCTGTGCCCTGGGAACCTATTTTCACATCATTTGTGAGATTTGTCACATGATGGGAAACCTGCTTGGGAGGGAGTATCACTTACACCATTGTGTTCCCGTCACATTTAAGCAATAGGATACTGACTACAAAGGGTGGTACCTTAATTCCTGACAACTTTATTTTGATGCCATTCTTCTAGGGTTCAGATCACTGCATCCAGTCCTAATGAGATAGTCACTTGCTCATGGAAACTGCATTCTACAATACATCTGTGAGATGTTAAGATGTCATAGTCCTTTCTTGATTTCTACAGTTGTGAGTTGTACACCTTTCCTTGTGAGAGACCGTCAATAAAACTGTAAATTACAAACAACGTGTCTTTGTGTTTCAGTGCACAGTTTCATCTTGTTTGAGTTTCAATCAGAGAGGTTTAAGTGTTTCTTAACAGAAAGAAAATCACCTTGACACAAGGTTGTTATTTTGTTTTTTAAGCCAATCTTCTCTATGCTTGCATCTTTATTCTGTATGCAGAGACTGCACTCTTTTGCTACAACTGGAAACCAAAACACTCCCATGGAACTGGCTTGGGACCAGACTCCCCCCCCCCGCATTGATTGACCATGGGTAATTGTGTGGATCACAACAGTGACCTCTGTGTTAAAATGAAAGTAATGGTGTGTCACCCTGACAAGGAGCAAGCCCACCTTGAGAGGGCTGACACGGCAGCCACCCCACTAATTCACTTCAGGACAAGGGAAGATGTGGTTTATATTAGTGACCTATAGAAGGTCCCTGCCCTCTGTTCCAGGGAATGACAGTGTGATTAATGGTTTATTTACAGCTCTGACATCCAGACTGTCAGAAGCCTTCATCAGGCTTTGATGTAAAACACGCTAAAAGGCCCTCAGTCATCCTTATCGTCTCATAGCAGAAGAACGGCAAGAGAGGATGGGTCAGTCTGCTTAAAATTCTTGGAGGAACACTGTCCTTCCTGAGGACAGTGAAAAAAGATGCCAGGCCACTTACCTTGTTAGTGACCTATGGGGTAAAGCCAAGCAGGAAGAAACAGCAGTGCTTCCTTGACTTTTCAAGTATGGTGGGCCCAATGGGAAAACATGTGATGTCCATCATGTCATGGTTTGAGCATACAACTTGGAAGTCTCTGTACTAAAGCAGTCCTGGAGCAGAGAAGATTATCTGGCAACTATTGGGTAAGAGATTTTGCAGTTGAGTCATGGCAACTGGACTTCTTTTTCTTGAGAGATTGAAACGTTTCGCTGCTCATCCAAACAGCTTTGTGAGTCTGAAGAAAGCTGGTTGTGAGTCCTCCATCTTATCGTTCACCTTGACCTCTTGTAACCCTGGTCTGAAATCGGCTCATAAGATGAACAATGGCCTGTATAGGCTTGTTAGGTAGACAACAGTCTCAATAGCCTTTAGGTGAACAATGGACTAAAGTGCTGAAACCCATAAAGTATGGGTCGTTAGCTATGGCGTTGGTGGTGATGGCATGAAGCCTTTTTGATTTGTCTAGGTACTGTTGAAATCACAGTCTGATAAGTGGCAGATAGAGGGGTTTTCAATGCTCACATGAAGGGCTTCCCTGACCCTTCTCTCAAACCACCTATCTTCTCTGTCTAATATGTGTACATCTTCATCTTTGAATGAGTGCCCTTTGTCCTTCAAATGGAGGTGTACTGCTGATTCTGGTCCTGAGCTGTTACCCCTCCTATGTTGGGCCATCCTTCTGTTTAATGGCTATTTATGGAGTTTATACATGACCCCTAAACTCCGGGGCAAATGGCTCCCAGCTCCGAAGCTTAAAAATGTTTCCCCACCAACTCCAGGGTCTTGTACCTGCTCTTGTGAGGTGAAAATTCCTTGATGCGCATGTGCCGGGCTCTCCTCGCTTCTTTTTGTTGTTGTTTTTTTTTTGCCTCCTGCCCCTTTAAGAGAAGGAATCAGGAAGTGATGGGGCTCCCCGGCAGCTTCCACCGGCACCGGGAGGTAAGCCTTTATTCTTTTGTCCCTTTTTTCCCTCCCTCCTCTTGCAGACAGGAGCAAGGAAGTACAGAGGAGTGGGGATGGAGGAACAGCAACGAACCCCCAAGATCTCTGGTCCGAATTTAAGGGGCCAGCGGATCTTAGGGGTCGTGTGAAAAGGCCCTTAGTTTCTGCACCTTCCTCACTGCATTGGCCCTCATATACTATATTGCTCCTTTTGTGTTTTGGTAGTGGGTCCTTTGGGTGGATGAGTCTCTGCCTTGGTATGTTTGTGGGTTTGAAATAAACAGGGATGTGGTGTTTGCCAAAAATCTTTTTAAGTTTCTCAGACACTCCAGCCATGTAGGGAATGACCAGGTTCTTCCGTCAGGTCTGGGTCTCAGGTTGAGCTGTTGTTCTTCTGGGTCAGCACACTGCTTTGTTGAAGGCCAACTCTGGATATCCCACAGGCCTTAAGTGCTGTCTTCAGGTTCCTATCTTTCTTCTTTTTGGCTTCTGTGGAGGTGGGGATGCTCTCTGCTCTGTGGTTTAGGATGCCGATAACTCCTAATTTGTGTCTGAATGGATGGTGGGAGTCAAACAGTAAGTAATGATATGTGCGGGTGGGTTTCCCGTAAACTTCTACTTCTGGGCCATGGTCGGGTCTGATGATGACTGCACAAACCAGGAAAGCCAGCCTGTTGTCTTGGGTGTCTTCCCTAGTGAACTTAATATTAGGGTCCACTGCATTGATGGGGTCTGTAAAGGCCTGTACTTCCTGAGTCTTGATTTTCCCCCCAGGTATCATCTACAAGCCTGAACCAGTGGGATGGTGTTGTCCCTGAGAAGGTGTTGAGTGCCTTCTTCTCCACTTCTTTCATGTATAGGTTTGCAATAATTGGTGACACTGGGGAACCCATGGCACAACCATGCTTCTGTCTGTAGATCTTTCCTCTGTACATGAAATATGTGGTGTTCAAACACAGGTCCTGGAGCCGGTATATCTGCTCTGAGTTGAGGCTGTTTCTGGAGGTAAGGGTGCTGTCTGCTTTTAGTCTCCTTTTTACAGTTGTTAGGGCATCGGTGCAGGAAATGCTGGTAAACAGAGATATAACATCAAAGGATACCATGGTTTCGTCTGTATCCAGTTTCAGCTCCCTAACTTTAGAAACTAACTCCTCTGAATTGTGCACATGGTGGTCCATGCCTCCAACCAGTAGGGCTAGGATAGTCACCAGGTATTTTGCAATGCTGTAGTCACTGAATTTTTACTACCGACGATGGGTCTGAGGGTAAGAGACATTTCCCACAGACTGTTTTAGAAAGCAGTTCTTGGGGAAGGATCTTTGGCTGATACCACCACAGATGATGACAAAGATGAGCCGTCATGGACCATGCTTCTATCATTAACAGGTAGACCCCTTAGGAATGTCTCCTTGTTCACATCCTTGGAGAGCAATAGCTCTTCCCCAGAAACTATTCCGCGTTCTGAAATGTTGGTCTGCTCGTTGTCAATCCCCAGTTGGAGCAATGTATATATTAGAGGATATTCTGGAATTGTTAGAAGAATGCAAGATATAGTACTAGAGCTGCTTCTCTGAACCTTCACCAGGAAGGTGTAGCTTGCCTGAGTAGGACTGTTGTTTGAAAAATATGCTGTGATCTGCCATTCTCATCATTAATGTCATGTGGTGCCCTATTGCTTTCTTCCCTCCCTCCCTCCCTCCCTCCCTCCCTTCTTTCCACAGTGCTCTGAGGAACACACTGACCAAATTCATGTCAGGACTAAGGACAGGGCAATTTGTTAGGTGCACAATCATCATATGCTAGGGCATGACAAGGTGTGTGCCTGCATAACGAAGGGAGGGTGGTAGAACCAATGTTCCGCAGACATTTTTCATATAAACGATCCCTCTCTCAACAGGGGTGAGGGAACTCATGCATAATAATAATACCTTTATTGTCAATGTACAACATGTGCACAATGAAATTGGCTGAGTCTCCCTTCCCCCCTCCCCCCCATCCCACTAGCAACCACTCAGTCTGTTGCACCCTGTGTACTTGACACAGAATGCACCAGCCCACAGGTCAGTCCTTCTATACTTGTCCTGGGATTATTTCCCATTCAGTAGTCTGACAGCCCATGAATAAAAACTGTTCTTCAGTCTGTTGGAGCGGCAGGCTATACTACGATATCTTCTGCCCAATTGTTACAAGGTAAAGAGGCGCTGACCGGGGTGTGAATCTATCTACCCCTTTACCATGCTGTCCTTTCATTGCTCTCCAAGCAAATCGGGAGCACTTCACACCTCCACCAAGGAGACTAAGTCTAACGACCCATATTTAATGGGTGTTGGAAAGGGTTGCATAGGTGGGACTTTCACACATCCCAGGCCATTGTCCACCTAATGAGCTTATTCAGACCAATGTCCACCTAACAAGCCTATTCAGGCCACTGTTCACCTAACAAACCTATTCAGCTCAAGGTGGTGTGAAACCAGGGTGAACTATAAATTGGAAGCCTTGCACCAACTTCCCTCAGACTGATGAGACTGATGAAGCTACTTGGAAGAGGAGTGAAACATTTTGATCTCAAAAGAAAAGAAGTCCGGTTGCCAGGATTCAACTTCCAGATTTATATCAACCACTGTTGTAGAAGGCTTTGAATAACAACTATTGTGCATTGGGCCTTATTTCGTGTTACAGCATGTATAAGACATATTTCATATATGACCCTTTCCTCTCCTTTGTCCATCTTAATAAGTCAAGTAAAGCATCTAAGTGTAAAACGGTTGAGGTTAGGGTTCCAAAATGTCTATTAATACTGTAAGATGTCCCTCAATTCCTTGTTCTCAAATACTTGAACATGTCTTATTGTACTGGACTGTATATTATCCCTCGTTACTGTAAGCCGCCTTGGGTCCTTTTCCAAGGAGAAAGGCGGGGTAAAAAATACCCTAAAATAAAATAAAATAAAATAAAATAAATAAATAATAAAATGAGTGCCAGCTGTAGTTATCCTTTGTATGGACATAAAATGATTTGCCAGTAGTCAGACAATCTTCCCCCAGATGTTTCTAAAAAGACACAGAGACAAAGCAGTGAGAAAAACATGTGCTTGTCTCATTTGAAAAAAAAGCACCAAACATCTAAAAAAGCCGAAGGCATGCATATATAGCCCAAAATATGTTTTTAGGGGAAACCATTGGTTTTGGGGCTTAAATGAATCAATGCACATCCGACCCAAAGATAATTAAAAGTAAAAGAGAAGAAAACTGAGAAAAATTATGTTCTCTCCTGTTTCCATTAACAAAGGGATCAGAATGTAATGTAGGGAGTGAGTCATGTCCCACAGTGTCTGTTGCTGTATGTGGTCTTTGAATTATTTCCTGGAAGAGAAAGACTAGGGGTCTAGCTGTGAAACTGAAATCTTTCTAAGATAATCCCATGGTTATATTCAAATGACTTCTTGATGGCATGTCAAGGTATAGTTTACAAGCAGAAACAAAACAAGGCTTGTGGTAATCAACAGCCATGTTGAACATGTGTGTGAAATGCTGAGTAACTGTGGAAGGCTAACACATGTGCATTAAGGTTAAAGTAAATGATATAATGCTTTGTGATTGGCTGAGGCTTGTATATAGTGAAAACCCATGTGTAATGTTTTTGGGGGAATTCTCTTCTTTATTTTGTTATGCTGTCAGATTGACCTACTGGAAATATACCTGTGGTGATGGTGAGCTCTGCTTTAATGTCTTTATTTTCCTGCTGAGCCAACTATGCTCAAAAGCCAACATGGCAGAACCACAAATACATATTCATAGGTTCAGACCTGCCAGCACCAAATAGTGATGGCTGTGTCAATGAGCTACCAAAGAGGAAAATGCCACCACAGACAAAATGTATGTATCACTTAACAGACTCAGTTCTTTTCAACTAAGCCTGTCCATGTGCTCATCAAGTGCAGTTAAACCAAGTGAATACAGGTCAAATGAGGGGAGAAAGCTTTCATCATGATAACATGGTGCACAACCTGAGAATTATCATTGGAAGTTTACTTTATATTTTTTTTTTGTTTTTAATGTTCTTAATGGTCTAATCAATTTGGGGGAACCATACAGCCTTTTCTTGATTCTTGTTTTTTCCAGATGGTCTGTTTGCCTTCCTTGTCCACTGTTTAGTTGCTAACTGTTGACAGGCGACTTCAGAACCTTGTTCTTCCTCATCATAGTTCTAGACCTTTAAGCTGAGCAGAGCACTGCCTATGCCAGTCAGGGTGTTTGTCAGTCTGTAGTCCTAAAAGTTAACTTTTATACCCCTCCAAAAAGAGCCTGGCTTGAAACAGAAGGCCTTCCCTCTGTAAAACGTGGAGGATCACTGGCTATAAGACCATGTCAACAGCACCCATTCACTCTTCTGGGATTTGTCTAAGAAATGTCCCAAACGGTTGTGCGTAAATACTTTTAATTTGCACCAGCTGGTCTTACATACTTTTCTGCTTGTTTTCTATAATGGGTTTCCTCTCATTTCTAAGCTATTTGTCTGACAAATCCTCATTTTCCTGGTTTGAAATGGGAGTTTTTTGTGACTAGCCACCCAAAATAGGGCTCATCATGTTCACTTATGAAGCTAGCTGTTTTTCCTTACAACATTTTTGGCCAAATAATTTCGTTAGGTTGACATTCTCCCTCTTTTCACTGTGGATGGGCGCACCAGATATCACCAGTTGTTTTTGCCAAGGAACAGTGATTCATCTCCCATTTCCTCTTAAAATATTCCATAATATGAGGGAGTGCTAAATCAACCTCATTTAAATCCAGACCAAAATCTATTTGACATAAATGAAGAACTTTCCAGTCACCCTTCACACTAGACCAACTTTCCCTAATCTGCTGGGATTGGACAATAGTTTACATAATCCCAGTTGTCACAACCCTGCTGGATGGAGATTATGAACAGCATTTGACGATGCACCTTTGTCTTATGCAACTCGTCACTACCGCAGGATGATCACTAGTGCACATATTTTTCCCAAAATAAAAAGTTTCTGGGACTAGTGGCAAGGTTGCACATTTGCTTTGTAGATCCTCTACGTGGAATTAAATATGGTAAAAAAAATTGGGACCAACAGGAAAGGAAGCATCATCAATAACCTTCTCCTGAACATATTCCATTTAAAAATAAGCAAGATGGGGTGGGCAAACATTGAGAGTCAACTAGTTAAGGCATCAGTCACCTCCAGAAACGTGCCTTTTCTAAGAAATAAGAGTTTTCGCATTTGACACAGACACCCGTTTTGTTTTGGAAAAAAATAAACTAGAAATGCTGCCACTCAAACATGATCTTACTTGAGAGGCAATGCTTCCAGGAAACCAAAACAGATTTTCTAGTTGATTTTGTGTGGGGGGGGGGGGTCTGAGAGGGGCCTGAAGGCTACAAAAACAGCTAGAGGCCACCAGGCAGTGTTATTCTCACCTGATTTAAAAGGCAAACTGTTTGTAAAATTATTTGATAACCAAGTCGGGGTTGCTTGCTTAGTTGTAGGTCTCCCCCCCCAAAAAAAATCAACACGTACTTCCAATTCTACAAAGAGTTTAGCATTCAATCCAAAACTGGTACACATGCCTTAATAGAGATGGGCACAAATAAAAAAAATGGCATTTCGTTGGTCGTTTGTCATTTGGAGGGTCCGTTTCGGTTCGTTTCCATTTTTCGTGAATTTTTGCAAAACATTCGTTTTCGTTTTCGTTCGTTTTGTTACCATTTCGTTACCATTTATTCCATTTTTTGTGATTCTTTTTTTAGAATTTTAAGCAATTCACTCATATTACAGTAACGGAAACGAAACGCATGACAAAATTTCTGGTGTTTCTGTTCATTTTGTTTGATTTTAGAGACAAAATTCATTTGTCATTTCATTACATAATGAAACAAAAAATGAAAACAGAAACGAAAAAATGTTCTTTTCGTGCCCATCTCTAATGCCTAATGTTCTGTTTCATTTGTGCAACAGTTCTATCAGGCAACCATATAACTGTATCTAAAATGAAAAAAAATGTAGGCTGTGCATCAGAAGTACAGACTAGAGCAGAGGCAGATCAGTCTGGGAGGAGGTCTGTATTTTTCAAATAGTGTAGACACAACTTTTTTTATTTTCTGAATCTCAGGCCCACAGGCTGCAGCTATCTCCTAAGACACGTATTTATTTAAAGGACTTTGATCTTCAGGAAAGTGTTGAAATTTGGCAGTGTTTATTGGTAAATGGGGGAGCTGATGGGTATCCAAAAAGCAGCTGCTTCATGTCTTCTGTATCTCAGGCAAATGGATAAACATACAGTGCTTTCTTTAGAAGAGAAGACTGCACAAGAGCACGTCACATGGGGGCTGCCATGTGGATCAAAAGGTCTTTCTCCTTCACTGATAATCTCTCAGCCTTAAACAGCAATAAATGTTCTGATTCAGTTAGCAGCATATTCTGTTGACACATGTGCTCTGCTTAGCTCTTCCTAGGAGTACCTACAATTCTATATTCTGTTCTTATTAATCATTCACGCACATATTCTTCTGTGTATTGAGCAAGGTCTGAGGGAGTTGACGCACACAGTTTCCCATCCTAATTTATTTGATAGCTACCAACCTTCATATTTCGTCTTTCCCTTAACAAGCTCCCAAGAGTGTATATATGATTCCACTCCTCCTCACTTGAGCCCCCAAAAACACCATGTAGAAAGAGTGCAACCTGAGGTGTTCTTGTGGGTTTCATGGATTGAAACCTGGGCCTCCAAGGTCCCAGTCTAGGCTTGTTGTAACATTTTGTAACAACTATATCACAGAAGCAGTCCTTAGTTTATCAAATCCAATCAGGCTACGCACTGCCTTAAACTACCGTACACCTGATTATTTCTGTGAATAAAGCTTATCTATATAGATTAAACAGACCATCTGTAACTAGCTCCCAAATAAGCTATTTCAAATCTAAATGGGCTAAACCATTTTGGAAGTCCTAAAGCATTCCCACTGTGATATAGCATTTTTTTTTTCAAATACCCTTTCTGCTACCTCTAGACCACAAATAATTTTCTGCGGTCCCCTCATATAGTCATAGACTTGCTTGCTTCATTTGTATTCTATTTTACTGCACGTGTTTGTGTTTTGAAGGGGGTTAAATCCAGCTAACAGCCCCAATTACAGCAGACCCACTGAATCAGTGGACTTTCAGAAGCACTAAATCTTATTCACCCTTGCCTTTAAAGGATTTATTCTAGTTGAGACTAATATCAGGATTTAACTCTCTCACAATATTATATTACTATATTTTCCTTTTAATGGTTGTCTCCCCCTTCTGCTACCTGGGGTGCAATAGGCCCAGAAAAGTGGTTAATTTTAAATCAATAAATAACAATTGAATGTCACATAACCAAGGATGAAGTATTTAAGTTCACACATTCCGTTGTAACAGTTTCAGGAGATGAAAAATCAAGCAGTGTTAATATGTCAATGTACTGCTATGTACAGTGGACCCTTGTATAACAAACAGCTTGCATAACATAAAATTTGTACAACATAAAAAATTCCAGAGATAGGGGAAATTTGCTTAACATAATCGCCTATGGGGAGAATCCATACAACATAAAAATGGGATCTCTCTGTTTTCAATGCATTCCTATGGGAATTTGTATAAAGGAAAATTTGCTTAACATAATTTCATTTGGAACGAATTAATTCCTTTATACAAGGCGCCACTGTACTTGAAAAGGAAACCCTGCCATATAGAGAAAAACACTGGCATCTCCCAAGTCCAGAACCACTACTGTAATCACTACACTATACATTTTATATACATTAGAGAGAGAGAGAGAGAGAGAGAGAATCTTATCATTTTTCCCTACTGGAGACCAAAGGTGGCATGCAAAACATTAAAACAATGATCAAAATGGTATTTCTTAGCAAAGAAACACAAGACCGGTACCTTTGAATCAATAGAGATTTAAAGCAGAGTGTTCTGCTTATATACTGCCCCATAGCACTTCAAGCACCCTCTGGGAGGTTTACAATTTAATTATGCAGGCTACACATTCCCCCCTCCCCGCCCCCAAGCAAGCTGGGTAGTGGGTACTCATTTTACTGACCTCGGAAGGATAGAAGGCTGAGTCATCCATGAGCTGGCTACCTGGGATTGAACCCCAGGTCGTGAGCACAGTTTTCACTGCTGTGCAGGCATTTAAGCACTGTGCCATGAGGCTCCTATTTAGTGAGTCAATGCTTCCACTGATCCAAATGGGCCTAGTTGAACTGCCATTTTTCTATGTTAATGTTTAAGTCGTAGTCAGAGTGGGCCCATTTGAATCAATGGAATTTATGTTGGACTTAATGGGCCTACTGCAGTGTGATTTACTAGCGTAAGCAACTGGATTTTGGCCATTGTTTAAAAACTATAAATCAAACCTGTTAAGACCTCTGCCATCATAATTGCCTGTGGAGCCCCCAAAAGTCTCTTGAAAGAGGTAAGTTTTCAGCTGTCGGTGGAAAGAAAGGAGAGAAGGGACCAGCTGCGTCTCCTGAGGAAGGGGGTTCCGTAACCTGGATCAGGAAAGTCCCCACCAGATGTGCTTGTGAATGCAGTCAGCCTGAGAGAAGGCGTTCCCTTGAGGATATTAATGCATGCAAAGGCTGGGAGATATGATAGTTGATACTACCTTTAACAAAGAAGTTTCTTTGCCAAAGAAGATCACCACCATGTTTTCCAATACAGGCTGACAGATTCCTTTCCAGACCTTGTAAATGCTACCTTTGCTTAAAACAAAACAAAAGAATAGAAAACACTACAGCTGCTGCAATGCTGTTGACCAAACTGACTGGCTATTGAGTGAGCTGAAGTCCAGAAGAGTCACCTTTTCCATACTCAGCAGTTTCCAGTTGTGCAGCGCTGAGGGAAACACCTTTTCTGTCAAAGTTCAGTGCACACAGACGGAGTGCTGTTGCTCCCAACATGTGGGAAAAGGCACCAAGTATCTGACCTTTTGCTGAGAGAAACAGTTCCTTGAAGAATTGTGCAGTGTATATTTTACATAGAAACCAACACTAAGTATATAAACTGAAACCACATTGTTCGGCTGAACCTAGAGAAACTGTAACCCTTAACAATCCAAAAGACTTGTGTACAAAAATAAATGCATTCCATCCCAAAGGATATTGCCACAAATCTTTAGCATGGCAATTTTTAATTCAGCATCAGAAGACCAATCTTATATAAAAAGTCCAGAATGAAGATGAAGAGACAGGTAAGTGGAAATAAAAACACATGGTGTATATAGCTAAAGGTTATAACTCTGTTTTGAATATATTCACATATCTTTCTTCTTTTTTGCCCTTCTTAGTGCTTCTTGATGTAATAGAGGCAATTAAATAATATTCAAATGGATAAAAATGGAAGCCCGAAAACACAACAGGACAAAAATAATGCAACATCCCTTGAATTGGAAATTCAGTTGGTTCTACTACTGTTGTTTGTTGTTTGTTGTTTGTTGTTGTTGTTGTTGTTGTTGTTGTTTGGGAGGAGACAGAAAGGATAAGGCAGGCTGAACCCTATCAGAAGAAGAGATGGAAGAAGAAAAGCCTGAGGGTGCTGAATAGCTTGATAGGGTTAGATGACTGTGGGGATAGGATGGGTTATATTGTATGTAGCAATACCTGGGGCGTGACATAGTCTTTCCAATGGAATATCTAACTTGTAACCTTAGCAACTGAAAACATCTGCTTGAACCTTGAAAAGCTTATTTGAAAGCAAACCGTAACCACAAGCCTCTTGTCATTTATGAAATGATTATGATTTATCAAATAAACTTACAATTTATGTTTCACTTGGAAAAAAAATTTGCTCAGTTTTCATTTATTTGGGCTTAGGGAAAGGCAAGGAAAATAAAGGGTTAGCTTATCTTTGTGATTAGCTGGGCCAGGAGTGGGTGACACTTGGTTGCAGTCCTCAGCCCACCATACAAACCTCATGAGGCGACTTTGGGCCAGTCACTTTCTCTTGGCCTCACATTCTTGCATTGAAAACACAGCGGAGAGGTGGAAAACCATGTGTGTGTCACCTTTGGTTCCTTGATGGAAAGGGAAAATATGAATGTAACAAAGGGGGCGGTTCCATTGCCCATCTGCTCCTCAGTTTATCTCAGATTGGGTACAGAGGAATTGGAATTCCAATTCCAGGGAATACATGGTGGAAAAGTCATTTTTGAGCAGGGAATTGTCTTGTTGGCTCAGCCAGCAGGGGTTGTTCCGATGAGATTGACTTGTCTGCCAGTGTGATCACCTGATCCAGTGCAAACAGGTGCTCAGAGGAACAGTTAGTTCTCCTCCAGATGGTGTCTAAAAACTATGTCCTGTATATGTGTGTGTGTGTGTGTGTGTGTCTGTGTGCCTGTGTGTGTATAGATCAATAGATAGATGTAGATATAGAGACAAGAGAAATCCATTCCTTTCCCCCCAAAATGGTCTGGTCCACTCATTGTCTGCATACTACTTGGTTCCGTCACCTCCATCCTCATGCCAATCACAGAACCAACATGGGCAACTCTTCTATCTCCAGCTTCTAGGATTGGCATGATGATGGAGCCAACAGAGCCAAGCACTGTGCAGCAAACGGTGAGGGGACCGGTCAGTTCTGAATGGATCTCTGTGGCACTTGTGCTACGATTTGTATTCATATTCTCTAGATGTCTGATGTCTAGTTTCATCTCAGAACTGGAACAGAGTTTCTTTATATCACTTAAAAAGTTGGTACACGACCCCTAAACTCCGCCGCAAATGGCTGCCAGCTCCAGAGCTTACAATTGTTTCCCCACCAGCTCCGGAGTTTGCAGGAAATTAAGTGTGACCACGCCCACCTAAGCGCGTCCCAGTGCACTTTTCATGTACCTGCTCTCGGAGGGTGAAAATCCCCAGATCTAGATGTAATCTGATGAGTGCCTGGCTCTCCTTGCTTCTGTTTGGTTTTTTTTTGCCTCCTGCCCCTTTAAGAGAAGGAATCAGGACGACGACGGGCGGCTTCGGAGGTGAGCCTGCATTTTTTCCTCTCTTTTTTTCTCCCTCCCCTCATGCAGACAGGAGCAAGGAAGTGTGGAGGGGTGGGGACGCAGGAAGAGCCAACGAACCCCCAAGATCTCTGGTCCGAATTTAAGTGGCCAGCGGATCTTAGGGGTCGTGTGAAAAGGCTGTTAGGAAAACAATAATGAGAGGGGGTGGGGATTGGGGTGGGTAGGAAGTACCAACTGTCACTTGTTAGCACCTTAGAGCAGTTTCTGCTGTTGGAGCTCAGTGCAAATTGAGTTGTTATGCTCACTGCTATGTTAGAGGACGTAATTATAAGTACTGTATATTTATCTGTGTAAGTGCACCTTTATTATCATCTTACAGTAAGTTCCTGCTGACATACTTCTGAGTAAACATGCACGGGACTTGCTAGATGCATATACTTTTCGTGGTACCATGCCTTCCCCCTCCGTGAGGAAAAATAAAAACAGCAGAAAACCTGAAGGCTATATATATAATCTTGAAGACAGAATAACCTGCACTAACAGAAGACAGCTGCCTCCCCAAGGATTTCCTCTGCGGTTTAAACCCCCTCACAGTAACTATTACCTCATTTATCTGCTTCCAAATAAAGGGAATTATGAATTACCTCACAGATAAGCAGATGTCTCAAAGTAAAGTCCTTCAATAGACCCTCTCCCCCAGCCTTGTGATTTTATTAATAATTCTGAATCGTCTTACAAAAAGATGGAATACATATTTTAAAAGAAAGGAAATATTCCCCAAAGTCAAATTAAAATGAGTGCTGACAACACTAAAGACATAAAAAAAATTAACAATATGGGGAAATGCAAAAACCACCTCGGTTTTTCAGATTCTTGGTAGAATTATGTGTCACACCAACAATGATTTCCTGCCCGTTATCTCTACTGAGCTGGAGGCATGACACGGTGTTTGGACAAAATGGAGAAGGGGGATACTTTTTTAAGTGTTAAAAGCCTCCTATCACGTCCATTGCCCACCACAGGAAATGCTGCCATGCTGTGTGACAACACAATTTCCTCAGGTTCTCAAATGACATGACGCAAGGAAGGGAGATGGGCAGGGAGGAGAAAATAGCCAGATGTTCAGGGAGCCTGATGTCAAGTCCTTGGAAATCAAAAGGTGACTCAACATAATTAGGGAAAGTGACAGAAATTGAGAGAAACCACCAAACACACACACCCTCCTTCAGCAAGGTCCTGCCATCTTGTTTAGTATTCCCCTTTCCCCCATTCTAATTTGCTTTATCAATTTCTTCACTAATCATCCCCGCCTCCTCCAATTTTTGATGGAAGCAAAATAGCCGAATCCTTAACAATCAAGCATTAGATTGGAACCGAAGTACTAAGCTTTGCTCCTGGAACAAATCATAATAAAATAAAGTGATGGGTCTGAGGTGGGACAAAATGGTCCCAGAACTCATGCAAACTCCCCTATGAATATTGAGATAAGAAAAACTTCATTTGAATGTCAGGAAATTTTCTAGTAAGATCAGTGTTGAGCAGGACCTAATGTAAAGTGCTACCAAGAGCCCACACTTCCTTAAAAAGAAAAATGGGGCAGAAAAGTAAGAATCCTGGCTTCACAGAGGCTTTGCTATGGTATTAGCATGGAGTAAGATGTTGGGAGCTGTGTTTCTTTTAATGTACTTGTGTAGGCCATGTTCCCATTTCAGAAAGAAGACAGATTATGAAAGGAAAATAAAGCTGATGAAATCTCACCAGGGAGGTCAGATGAAACGGAGATGCTGCACACAAGGCATTCAGGGAGTCCGTTAAGGATTCTGACTGCTTTCATCTTGTTACGTAATGAAATGGGAGGGATAGGACGCTGGTCTTCTGGCTGGTTCCAGGAGGCAATGGTCTCAACCGTGTGCAGAGAAAGTGTCGTGGTTTTGAGATACAGTAGGAGTGTGAAAGCTGTGTGGCCATGCAGCTCATGCTAAGTCATAGCTTCCAGTGTTGCTCATTATGTGCTAGAGGCTGGTGGGAGTTGCAGTCTGACAATAACTAAATTGTGAAAATGTGGTCCGTTTTTTACTGCAGTGAACAGGAGGGCATCACTGGAAATGACATAAGGCATCCAGGTGCCATCAGGATCGGCCTGAGTGACACTGGGCTGCACTTGGCTTACCCTTGCCATAAGGCTAGGAAGATGGACAGTAGGAGTCTGTATTTAGCCAGAGGCTTTCCAGTACTGCTGCCGGGCCCACTGTGACAAGATCCCTGTGTATGTGCTTGGTCCTTTGGTGTCGACAGAGAAGCAGACCTCTGGCCCCTGCAGCCTTCCCCGTCCCAGATGTTTAACAAGCAGGAGAGAAGCTCACCAGCATACAGCGGCCGGTTCCAAATTCCTGAAGCAAAACACAATCACTTCAGCTTTTGTTTGCTGAGGCTTTGCGTTGCACCGCAAACATGGTTTCGCATCCCCAAATGGTTAATCAGCGCAGATTATACAAGTCCGGTGCAGATTACACGTGGGTGTGGTGAAATGCACTGCAATATTTGGAAGAACATTGCAGTATAGCTTTACAGAGCTGTTATTTGCACCATCAGAACAACCGGGAAATTTTAGATTGCGGATGGCCTCAACTTATCCAGACCCTCCTTTCCAGATGGAAGTGTGTCATTTTATTTTAAAATGTGGGCGATCGCCCCAGCTGGATGTATATGTTCTCCTCCTCCATGTGGTAAGAAGGGTCAAAGATCTGTGTCCTCAAAACCTCTGCCTTGGCATTACTGCTAATTTGCACGCTATAATAAGTTACAGCTTAGCGTGGGAGTTGAGTTGGTATATTTGTAGTATATTTTGTTTACATCATATTTGTATTTCCATTAAAAAGCATAAAACAGGAAAGGATATCAGCTCACCAAGGCCATCTTTACAAATTAAACATCTCCCTGGAAGCATGCATTTTTATTTTCATTTTACCAAGACTTGCTCTTCCAGTGCAAAAGTATTACTCAAGTTTCCTTATTTGCTCTTCATTGCACTTATCTTTCTGCTGGAAAATAGGTGCTTGCAACACTGGAAAAGTACACATTGATGAAGATAACATTACAAAATAAGCTTTCAGGGTCACGCTGTCCCTCATTTTATACACGTTATTCTAATTTCCATTCCTATCCTTTTAGATACCCAGAACGGCAGTAGAGTCCTGCATAGCTTCAGGTTTCCATATTGAACAGAATTCTTCCACCATCACACCACTTTTCAGTTTCTTCATGATCTCCAGCGCCTAAAGGCAACAGCAGCCTCTAAACTCCAATGACTCTGAAAATAAAAAATGGTGGAGCAACTCCATACGCGCACAGTCTGAATATGTATGCATATAATGCTTCCTTGTGACTGCAGATACGCAGAAGACTGCAGTCTTAGCAATGATGCCCTCCCTTGCTCTACTTAAAAATGAAAGTTTTAAATGTGCATAATGCAGAGGTGGGTCACCATGGGTCCAATTTATAAAGGACATCCCCGTGTGAAGGACTGAAAGAGGACAATCAACTGTTTAAGGCTGCCCAGTGCATATCTGGGATAAGTTCAAAACCATATGAATGGAGAACAGGGCCTCAACTTTGCCCAACAGCACTTAACACCCTGACAGCAGATTGAACAACCTTACAACTCACATACCTAAAGCCTCCTAAATACTGTGGCAGGGCATAGTGGCTGAAAACCTGTTGCTTAATATAGCAAGTTTCTCTGGTCTTTTTGAGTCAGTAGAACATATAATAATGGGCTGGCCAAGTCCTGACTGATTCAATGGCCCCATGCTAGTGCCACTTCCTAGGCTGAACACAGATTTGCATCTTTTTAACTTCATATTTAGGCTAGGTTTTAAGGTGCTGTTGGAGTAAAATGGAAGAAAGAATGTCTCAAGAAGCAAGAAGCTGTATATCCAAAACTTGTTTACAACACTTCCAACACATGTTAGCATTTGACATGTTCTCAGCCTCAATGTGGTGAAGAGATTTAAGTGTGTCAATAAAGGTGAGAACAAGAGGCCACACTCCGTTATGACCATGGATTCCTAAGAAAGGTAACCCAAGGTGGAATGGTCACAGCTGAGAGTTATACTGGCAGAGATGATAAAGGGAGTACATTAACAGTGAAATTAACTTTTGGTAGTACTGCATAGAAGGTGGCAATGGTAAACCCCAGCTGAACTTTCCTTACAATGAAAGCCTATAATATGATGAGACAGTCCAAAATGAAACAACAGAGAGTGCTGGAAGATGAGGCACCCAGGCCAGAAAGCACTCAGTCAGCCACACTAGTTCACAGATTCTGAAGGCTTTTGTCCAAAAGAGTAATGATCTTATGAATGCAAGACTAGGGTACACAGACGATATATTTATAGGCCACTGATAAAATAAGAATCAGTCTGTGAGCTTTCAAGGGCAATACCCTCTTTATCAAAGCATGTACCAAAACTCCAAACATGGCAAAATATGTGGCTTGCCAGGAGATGAGTCTTAGATGTCAAGTTCTTGGCAAGATGATATAAGCCAGGCAGTCTTCTTAGATGACTGTTAGTTTCAACAACAGCAGTTTAAACAACAGCCCTGATGCAGTTTTACAACAGCCTTGATGCAATTATTCCAAGAGAAGGGATATGGAAGAGATTAGAAGAAGATAAGGTTAAGAAAAGTTAAAGTTGTAAGGCAGACGAGAGAGGTTCGAGAATAGTAAAAAGGACAGAATTTGGGTGTATCTGCTTAGAGCAGTGATGGTGAAGCTTTTAGAGACTGAGTGCCCAAATTGCGATTCAAAACCCACTAATTTTTCACAAAATGCCAATACAGCAGTTTAACCTGAATACAGGTGGCTGTGAAGGGGGCAATCTCAGGTGCCCACAGAAAGGAATCCACGTGCCACCTTTGGCACCTGTGAAGTAGGTTCGCTAACTCTGGCTTAGAGGAACTTTCAATTAAGGCCACACAAGAAAACTTGAAACTGAAACTGCTTGTTGTATTCAATAAACGTTATTTTATTTTATTAGCATTACAACTTGATTGGGACACGGTTCTTTCAACTAGATGACCCTGAATGGTGGCAGCAAGAACAAAAAGAAGGTATACAGGCCAATAGTCAGTGAAACAACTGGGGACTCAGTATGGTAATGCCACAAAGCCATTTATAGCATCTGGTAGCTGTTCCTTTTTCAAACAGTGTGTAAGTTGTATGTGCCAAATCCATCAACGTTTTTGATTTCTTTTTAAGCAGATCTCTGTATTGCGAGGCAAAATCTGAAAAGCAGAGGGGAATAAAATACTGACAGCCATTAACTGAATATATACAACTGGAAAGAACTAATAATGCAATCTGTATCTGAAATCTGGAGTAATACAATCCCCAAAGGATTTTACTACATAGGTTTTTTTTCTGAATGAGAAGCAAAGCATAAAGATCGGGCAAGATGATTTTTGTTTCTTTGTGAGCTGTTGGTCCTGGAGCTGGTAGCCATTCTGTGTCAATTCTTTGACACAGCAGTTTAATTGCACAGTTGCAAAAGCAAAGTCCCTACGAGCAGGAATGAGCAGACCCAAAGAGAATGAATCTGCCCCCTTCCAGCATTATCTCAGAGGACTTTTAAAAAATAAATATTTCCAGCATCAGTATTTCTACTTCCACCAAGAAACGAGCAGAACATTCAGAAGGACAACTAGTCATTAAGAACCTGGGCTGCATTCCAAACTGCACCGTTATTCCAGCGCGCACAGTCCCTTGGAATGCCTGTTTAGTGTCTGGCTCACTCAGTTGAGTCTTGCATGTGGCGTCTTCATTGCCATATGCCGATAACAAGATAACCACAAGAGCTGAGGTCGCTCACATCTGGCATCGTGGCTGTCAGGTATTGTGATGGATGGAGCAAGGGAATTTGTAACAGCAAAGGGCCAGAAGCAGTTAGGTTAGACCCTTTTTAGAATCCAACTGCAGTGAGTCCGTTCTACTTCTCTTCCCAAGATTCTTGGCCAGTTCTAAAGTCAAGACGGCACCTATGGACCTCTTGAAGTCACTGGACTGGGTCTAATGCTATGCTACTCGGAGTGGGGGAATGCTCTACTTTCATAGGGGCACTAGATGCAAGCAAAAGTGGAGGAGATGGAAGCACAGGAGATAGCATACTCACGTTATCTCTTGGACAACTGGTTGTGCAGTGGAATACTTTGCTGGAACTCCCCCTTGCATCAGCTCTAGAAATTCTTTTCTCCTAGCCCAACACAACTTTAGTACTGACAATAAAGATATTATTTATTTATTATTTATTAATTTAGAGATGGGCACGAAACAAACAATTTTTCATTTTCGTTTTCGTTTTCGTTTCATTACGTAACGAAACGAAAAACGAATTTTGCCTCCAAAATGAAACGAAACGAACAGAAACACCAGAAATTTTGTCGTCCGTTTCGTTTTCATTACGCAATACATTGAATTGTTTTAAATGCTAAAAAAATCACAAAAATTGAAATAAATGGTAACGAGACGGAAACGAAACAAAATGAAAACGAAAACAAATATTTTGCAAAAATTCGTGAAAAACAAAAACGAACCGAAACGGACCCCCTAAACGACAAACGACAAACGACAAACGAAACACCATTTTTTTGGATTCGTGCCCATCTCTATTTATTATTTATGATCTGATTTTATACCAAAAACTATTTAAACTAGTTATCCAGTAGTTATTGGATTTTTATGCAATACCTATTTCAGATTGGCCTGATGGCCACTCTGAAATAGTTATTGGAATAGTTGAAGATTTTGTATGCCTTGATGTAGTCATCATTCTAAAGAGAGACTGTAGCCAAGAAATTAGAAGAAGACTGAGATTCAGCCATGCAGCCATGCAGAAGCTTAAAAAAAAGGTCATCCAGTGTAAGGACATGTCACTGGAGACCAAGATTATTCACACCCCGAGTTCCAATCACTACATATGGGTATGAAAGCTGGACAGTAAAGAAAGGTGACGGGGTTGAAGGGGATGGTTTGTTTGAAATGTAGTGCTGGAGGAGAACTTTGTGGACTGCAAGAAAGACAAGTACAGTCCTAGATCAAATAGAATCTGTGTCTCTGGAAACAAAAATGGAGACACTTAGGTTGCCCTACTTTGAGCATATCATGAGACGGCAGGAATCTCTGGAAGAGACAATAATGTTGGGAAAGGTGGAAGGCAGCAGGAAAAGATGACTAAATATGAGATGGACTGACACACACCCACACACCCACACCCAGCAAAGCTTGGGTTTGCAAGAGCAGTTTGCAACAGCAGAGCTGCTGTGGATGGAAAATTTTGGAGATTTCATTCATTAACACAATTTTACAGTATCTCAGTATACTGCTCTGTATTCTCTTATCTCTTCTACATGTTAATCTAGTTGAGATGACAGATGTTACCAAGTTTACTGGATCTTCAAAGAGTCCAATGCCTCCATGTTCCCTCTGGTCTGCCATTCTCTTCTATATCCCACTTTGTTTCCTTATGCACTGGGCTATGTTTCTTGTTAAATTCAGGGAGTGTTTATTAAATTAATCAACTACATAAATTCTACATTTTTTTGCATCTTCCAAGAGCAAAATATCCAAAACCAATTTTAGATAATAGTAGAACTGGCCCACATAATCTTAGCACAAAAGCAGTGCTTAGTGAGCTGGAAATATGACTTGAGTGGGTGGACAAAGAGGTGGAGACCATTTTTAAGTGTGGCCAAACAACCAGATCACAGTGAGCTTTTATAAGAATGAGGGACTGTCATTTGATTGAGGCCAATCAAAAAGCAAAAAGTGCTGATGGCCCCTTTGACTTGCTACATCCCTCCATCTGTCTCAGCTGTGGATCCATCAGTGCTGCCCTGCTTTGCAATCCTTAGCCATTTAAATTTAATCTGCAAAGGAGCAATGCAGCTCAGGCCCAGGCCATTTTGCTGCTTGTGGCAAAGGACAAGACAATGTCCCTTCCTTTTGCACTACAGAAACTGACTGGATGGTCAGTTCCTATTTACTTTAACACTTCCCCGTTAGGGAATGGTGCGACAGGGTATTCCTGACATACCTTCCCCAAACATTCACTTGAGCTTTCAGAGCCTCGTGGCGCAGTGGTTAAATGCCTGTTACTGCAGGTAAAACTGTGTTCACGACCTGGGTTCAATCCCAGGTAGCAGGCTCAAGGTTCACTCAGCCTTCCATCCTTCCGAGGTCGGTAAAACGAGTACCCAGCTTGCTGGGGGAGGGGCAATGTGTAGCCTGCACACTGTAATTAAAAATTGTAAACTGCCCAGAGACTACTTGTAGTGGTATGGGGCGGTATATAAGCAGAACTTGCATTTGACTTTGTAAACTTCAGGGCCTTTCAACCTTGAATATGTGACATTTGAATGAATTCTGACACAACTGTAACAAGGCACTGAAAGTGATTTTCAACCATTTCCCCTAGCAAAATTCAATGAGTACACCAATTCCTTAATTTAGAGTGGACCACAAAGGTGTCTCTGTGCCTGCCAGAGGATTATCAATCTTTTTTAAAATGGTAACTCGAATAAAGTGATTCAAATCCAGACTTTTTTTTTTAAAAAATGCAAGCATTCAAAGCATTTCAGTTTTGGTTCTTCCAGTTTTGAATATTTTAACTATTTTATTCTCAGACTCTTTCTGCTTTGAACGTGATGAGAGAATATATGAAATTTGGAAAATTCTTATTTAGAAGAACTGATGTGAATTTCTTTCCCATCCATAGGCAGCAGGGTCATTTAGGATCTGTGATCCATAATGCTCTGTTTATCAAGAGCAGAGTGGAAAGGAGGTCATGGAGAATGTAGGGACGTTTGACACTCCTGCCCTCAGCATTATCTGCTAAGGATGTTGTCTTACTCTGCCCAACAGTAGGGCCCTATCTGGACCTCTGCCTTCATATTCTCCCCTTTCTCTCTTCTGTACCATAGCCTAGGGACAATCATGGACACACATAGGCAAACCAATCTGTAGAGCAAAGTCAAGCAGGAGACAACTTGGATGGTAGCAGTGTTTCCCCTTTGGAGCCCACTGTGAAATTTAATCTGTACTACAATAGGATATCTCCAAAGTGTATTATCTTACTCCTCCCTGAATGCATTTTTATGTTATGCCAGTCCACACAATCTAGAGAGACTTTCAAAACAGCATCAAGCCATATTTCTTTGTGAACAGGAAATCACAGCATTGTGGTCATGGCCTCCTCTATTATAAACAGAGAGGTACATGGAGGGTGGGAGGGGTATAGACAGGATTTCTGTAGCACCTTGGCCTTTGTTAAAATGGTGGTTAAAATTTTCTCTTGGAGTGGCTAGAGTAGCTCCTGTAAATATTTGACTTATACTGATACCGCTAATAAATCTGTTTAGAATGCTGCTGTACTGTTTATATTGAGGAGAGTGATGGGCTTTCTTTGTCCAAATAGTTCTAAGTAAAAAAGATCCTGCTTTTAGCACCTTACATAAATATTTGCAGTACCTTTATACATTCAACATAACCTTCCCTGTGCTTAAAAAGATATTTACTACTTCCTAAAACTTCCCCCTGAAAATGGCCTCTCCATTATTTCCCAGGGGCTGCCAACAAATCTGAAATGATGGTTTCAGCCCCCCTTTTGATGACTCTGTGGTCCCCCACCACTGTCATTTGATTTCCTGTCAGTCCTCACTTAAGCTGAGATTGACCAGGCACATCTCTCTGGCAGATGAATATAACATATATTCCAACATGTAGCTACTGTAGGAAATCCCAGAGTTGGACGCAGGACCAGCAAATCACCGCAAAGATGGAATATGTGTGGTGCCATCCATCAAGTACATCCTACAAAGCCCTACAAAGTAAAATGGAGAGGTGGTTGTATTAGCATAAGAATAACTCCAACATCCGTATTGTATTAAGACATTTATTATTGAATAAATAAATTAATAGTGCCACCTTTTGAGATTTGTCACCTGGACAAATTTTTACAAAAAGCAGGCTAGAAGAAGGGAAAGAGGTGGAAAACTTAACTTCCAAGTCTCTTATCATCAGTATATCCTCTTGAGACTTAATGAGGAGAAAGAAAGGGTCTGGTGGACACCAGTTTTTGGCAGTGGAAGGAACCCCATGTAATGCCTGGCAGGTCTAGAGATCTGTGGCAATGCATGCAAGAGATTCCAGCTTCAGATTTTTACATCTGCAGGAAAGGCAGGGAAAGACCCCCTACTCAGCATCTTGGAGAGCTGACACCCTTAACTGTCAACAGCACTGAACAAGACTCTGGTCAGGAATCATGTAGTCATGGGAATCTATGCAGCTCCCCAAGTCCATTAAAAACCCTTCCCCATTATCTATGAATTTTTGGTGGCCATTGCCAGAACTGGGGGATAGGGAGCAATATTTGGAGCAAATATTTTGCTTGTTTTAAACACATTCTAGTTTTTCGCTGAATTCCAGGAGAAATCTATTGCAGTGTCTCCAAAGCAAGTCCAATGCTTGTTTTCTGTAAGATCACCTCCACCCTGGACTGGGGCTAAATTTCAGCTGTGCATGTGTGCAGCCCATAATAGGTCCCTTGGAGACAACACTGGCCCTGCATTTACCAAAGCTACCTAAAAGATAAAGGTTCCCCCCACACATACGTGCTAGTTGTGTCCGACTCTAGGGGCGGTGCTCATCTCTGTATTCAAGCTGAAGAGACAGTGTTGTGCAAGTCCATGGCCACGTGGCCAGCATGGCTGCAAGGAAACAATGTTTTACCTTCCCGCTCTTTGCAGCGGTACCTATTTATCTACTTGCCTTTACATGCTTTCAAACTGCTAGGTTGGCAGGAGCTGGGGTTATCAGCGGGAGCTCGCTCTGCTGCGTGGCATCCAGGATTCGAACTGCCAAGCTGCTGACTTTCCAGCTGACAGGTTTGAAAAGCCTTAGTCCGCTGAGCCACCATGCTACCTACTCCTGAGCTAAATAAACTCAACTTCTCAGTTCATAAGATTTGCTTATATGTAAGACAGCTTACTGTGTTCATTACTTTTTCTCACACTTGTTCTACATTGCCCCATACATTGCCCCATACATTGTTTTGTCACTCCACCTCCGCGCCTCGCCTCACCTCAGTAGGTACAACATCGAAAGCCAACGACGAATATCCAACACTCCCATTACTTTGGACTAAAATTCCCATCAGCCCCACACATTACAGTTAATGGTAACAGGCTGAGGTACTTATGGCCCCAAACAAGAGAAGGAGTAAATTCCTCCCACCGTGCTCTAGACTATGCATTGGCATGCATGCATTAGAGATGGGCATGAAATGAACAATTTTTCGTTTCCATTTTCGTTTTTTCATTTTGTTACGTAACGAAATGACAAATGAATTTTGTCTCTAAAATAAAATGAAACGAACAGAAACGCCAGAAATTTTGTCATGCGTTTCGTTTCCATTACTGCAATATGAGTGAATTGCTTAAAATCCTTTAAAAAATCACAAAAAATTGAAATAAATGGTAACGAAATGGTAATGAAACAAACGAAAACGAAAACGATTTTTTTGCAAAAATTCGCGAAAAACGGAAACGAAATGAAATGGACCCTCCAAACGACAAACGACAAACGAAATGCCATTTTTTTTTATTTGTGCCCATCTCTAGCATGCATTGACTTCTTGTCTTCTTCCATGCTAAATTCAAAGTATTAGTCCTACCTATCCTATAAATCACTTAACAGTTTGGGAATTTACTACCTGCCTCTTCTTAAGGTAACCTACCTGGGCCACCCATTCTTCCCAGACATTGCTGTTGTGGGTGCCCACTTCAAAGGAGACCTGGAAAATGACCACCACATTCTTTTGGTGGTGGCTGTTATGCTTTGCAATGTGTTGCCTGTGGATATATGCCAGGGTCCAACCCTCTGGACCTTCAGGAAGTGTGTTCAAAGCAAGCTTTGCAAGGAGGTCTTTAAAATCATCCTCCCCCTATGACAGACTTTTAACCCATTCTATTTGAATTTTGTTTTAATATCATCTCTGGCAGTTTCCCTATTAATATAGTTAGTTGGTTGGTTGGGATGTTTTGTGGCCACTTTTTCTGGAAGTAATGTCAAGCTACTCAGGATTCTTACAATTCCTACATAGAATGGCATCCTTCCTGCACAGGTTACGCTGTCATGGACATTACGCTGTGCAGAACTGGGCACTTTCCAATTCACAGAAGTGGAAAGGGAGAGGAGGAATAGAGTGGAATTGACACAGAGTGTAATTTTTACAGGTAGCCAGTGAATCTTGCTTCTGCTGGGGAAAGTCTCCACAGGAAGACTCAGCAAATCATCAAGAATGAGAAATATTGTGCATCCCTACTCATTGTGTCCCTGCTTCCCTACCACCAATTTGTCTGAAATATCTCCTGTACCTTCACCTTTTGAGAAGCAAAGCATCTAAACTCACCCATTTGGATAAGAGGATCTGGCTGACTGTTAAGGAAGATGTGAGCAGTCCTTCTAGTGCTTCAGAGTCTTACATATAATCCATCAACCAGCCTAGCTTTGGCAATTTATGCATTGATGAAAACTATGAAGATTGTGTGGTTTTGCACATAATTTGGCAGTTTTGTGCACAACATCATACTTGTCAATTGAGAACTATATTGAGGGGGTGGAGAACCTCTTCAGAAATCTTGAATTTTTAAAATTCCCTCTCCCTTCTTACCTATGAGAATAAGGGAGGGATCAGATGGGGAAAGAGCTCATAGTCTCTAGACCAGGGATGTCCAAACTTTGGCCCTCTAGATGTTTTGGACCACAACTTCCACAGTCCTTTGTCAGTGGCAATACAGGCTTAGAATTCTGGGAGTTGTGGTCCAAAACATCTGGAGGGCCGAAGTTTGGACGCCCCTGCTCTAGACCACCCATGGGAAGCTCCAGTTGACGTTGCTTCTTGGTGGTCACAGAATGTACAAGGGATCAGGAACCAACCCCACCCTAATCCATACCCAAGGTGAACTTTTTTGGCCCAATGGTTGGACTGCTGCTTGTGGGGTGGGGGGAGGCAAGCTGGAGGAATTCTTGCACTCATGGAAGGGCTCACTTCAAGGGAAGTAATGCTTTCCAGGGTGATCATATGTAATCCTTTCTTGTTGTCTGATTACATCCCGAAACAAGTTAGTATTTACATTGCTGCTGAAGTCATACCTGGGGCTCAGATCTTCCCAGATTCTAAACCTCTTTGGGAAAGGAAGTCTTCGTGCAGCCAGGAGCTTCAGGCCCCAGTTCACCCTCTTACAACCCAGGAGATGTGACTGTTTCTTTCAAACCTCCATCTTGCATTGTTAAAGAAATACACATTCATGGCACGCACCTATTGGACATCTTGCTGTCTACTGCTATTATTCCTTTAGAAATGCAGTAAGCCTCAGATGTCTCATAAAGTAGTACAGAACTAGGACAAGATGGAGTACTGTTGGTGGTTGTAGGCAATCTGCCCCCACCCAGCTCCGGGTCTGAAGGGCCAAGGTACAGTGTGTTTGTGTGTGAAAGATCAATTTTAAGCAAGGACTGTTTGTGACAACATCATTTCTCTTCATGGGACATGTTAGTTTAGGCACATGACTCTTTGCATTTGTGGCTTTGGGAAGCATGGAATAAATTTTCGGGTCAGCATGAAACACTCTTCATTCAAGTGTTAAGATGGCAGGTTTGTTTTATGATTGACTATTTCCTGAACAGTCAGGGAACTATGAATCAGATCAACCTTGTCTTTAGGAAGAATGAAGCTGCTTCCTCAGACAGCATGTTTTGGGGCTAATGAAAGAGCAGCAAATTGTCCATTCATTAAAATGAAAAATGAAAATAAAAGAAAGTAATGTCCAAGTATCAAGATCACCTGGTGGGATTTGGGTACTATATGTGTTGTCTTTTATGGGCATTTGATGATATGCTTCAGGCCTCAACCTTACTTGAGAATATTGTCTCATAAGGATTCTAGTTTATTTTCAATTTCATGAAGAAAACAACTTTAATGTTTTTTTAAAAAAATTATCTCAGTATTTAGGATTATTATTAAACTTCACAACTAGTTCACTGCTACTGAACGACACCCCCTCCCCCGTTTAATAATTTCTGCTTTTAGTTATTTTTCAGCATTTACAAGCTTCGGCCGCTAGGTGTCATAAGGATTTGGCCAGTATCCAGATGGAACAGTGGGTTCAGAAATATATGCTGTTTTACACAGCTTTTTGTTCACGCAGATGAAGAAAGGGTAATACGTGAACGCCAGATGTTGTGGACAAATAAGAGAGGATTTTTGTCATTGTGCCCAGCTGCCTAGAGGCCTCTGGCTGGCCGCTGTTGGAAACAGGATGCTGAGTTAGATAAACGCTTGGTCTGGTCCAGCACTGTTCAGTTTTCATTCCCCCAGGTCTGGCACAATTACATCCAGCTGAACTGTTTTACTAGGATTGAATATGTTTTAGAGAGGAATGTTTTTCTGCTGCTATCGAAGGGCCATTTCATATGCTTCCTTACATAAGCATGATTTCTGTTTAGTAAAAAAGGGGATGGGCAGCAGCAGCAGCAGATCATTTGTGAAATGTGCGTTGTGTGGAAGTGTACTTCCATGCATGTGCAATTTGTCAGCTGATGTGATCTGTGTTATCCAAGAGTAGTGGTCTGTCCATTCTGATACAATGAGGGCCAGTTTTCTGCCCCAACACCCCTGGGATCTTCAGTTAAAAATGCATGCATGGACTCTTCCACACAAGTGCACAAACTTGGATGTGCATTTCCAGAAGAGACTGAAAGCACACTTCCAGTTTTGGAAAAATTGTGACGGGGGGGGGGGTGTTAGCTCATTGAATGCTGCATGGGTGATTCTGTAAAGGTGCCACCATACATCCAAATAGATCAGTGGTTCTCAACCTGTGGGTCCCCAGATGTTCCTGGACTGTAACTTCCAGAAGCCTCCACCACTCGCTGTGCTGGAAGGGATTTTCTGGGAGTTGCAGTCCAGGAACATCTGGGGACCCACAGGTTGAGAACCACTGAAATAGATCATCTTTGGGCCATTTGTGGAGCAGCCTGGTCCAATTATTTCCCACCGATCACACAATGTATGGGGAATTACGCTGCAGCATTTCCCCACCACCACACACACGCAACTGATGCCTAAGATGGACTTTTTTTTTTTGGCCAGCTGTGTGGCTACTACTGCTTGTTGGGGTCAGGCTGGAGTGATTCCCCAGTAGACAGATGTGCTGCTTTAAGGGAGATCACTCCCAGTGAAGAAACTTTTTCTGGTGCAATCAGACAACCGCCTTTCCTGTCATCTCATTACATCCTAACTTATTTAAATATCAAAGCAAACCAAATTGCAAGCGCTAGGGCCAAACCTAGTGGGAAGGCCATGCCTTCTGCCTTCGAAGCCTTATTTTAGAAGCCTCTGGGAACTGTAAGTGAGCAGTGAGGAAAAGGTACATTGCACAGAACATTTTTGATATTTTCACTGCATATGGTGCTCCATATGGAATTCAGCTGAGATTCCAGAACCAAGCTGCTGTATGAGCTCAGGATAAGAGCAATGCTTTTTCTTCTCTTCTTAAGTATAGTGTTACACAGCTGGAGTTGAGCTGAACTGTGATTCTCACGAGGTAGCCCCTTATCTTATTCCTCCATGCACCGGGACTCTAGAATTCTATCCCTTCCCCTTGTCAAACCCCCCCCCCCCCCCCCGGAAGAAAAAAAAAGGGGAAAGAAGAGAGAAGTAACGTGAAGAAAGAGTCACTTCAGGATGATGTAGGTATGGGTTGATTGGATCTTCCAGCAGGGTCATCACCTTTCTTTCTTTCTTTCTTTCTTTCTTTCTTTCTTTCTTTCTTTCTTTCTTTCTTTCTTTCTTTCTTTCTTTCTTTCT
>JAHTLZ010000330.1:60220182-60236155 GCA_023846285.1 Phrynocephalus versicolor
TTTTTTATGGAGAGCTTAATGGGAAACATCTGTCTCTTGTTTCATTCAGAAATAAATGGTCCAACTGCCAAACCACCAGAGGTAAGAGAGCAATGGGGGGGGGGAGGTTGGAAGGGGTTGCAGCGCCAGGAGGTACTCCAGGTTTCAGTAAATTTGTCAAGAAGACAAATCACTTACCGCTTATTTACTAGCAACAAGAATAAATGTTTTGCTATATTAAGGTTGCCTACCTCAACAAGAATCTTAGCTGTTTGTATTGTCCCATGCCGGTGTGTAAAATGTTGTGCAAAAGTTAACGTCCTATCTTTGAATGCTGGTTGCAAAACTGGAAACAGAAGCTGGTAAAGATTACTTTTATGGACTGCAGTTCCCAGAATCCTGCTATCTAGCACAGCTGCTAGTGGCATTGCCAAACTCTGATTCAACATGCAATGCTCCAAATGCTTCCCGTGATTGCGTAGTGACAAAAGTGGAAGCAAAGTTAGGGGTTTTTTTTTTGGACTACAACTTCCCAGCTGTGCCAGCTCGCATGCATCCCCCACCCCTTTCCCAAGCTCGGGCTGAAAGTGCAGTCAAATTGCTTTCTGTGATTCTGTACATGGCATGACTCTTTGGAGAAAGGCTACTGGTTCTGAACTGGGATGGACGCTCAGGGCAGCAAAAAACTGCATCCACAACCAAGGAAACGGCTGCATAAAATATGGTTATGTGAAGAATGGGGACAGCCTTGTAAAGTAGCAGCAAACAGATTATATGCTAGCTGAAGCATGGAAAAATTACTCTTTGGGGACGACAACTTCCAGGATCCACCCACCAGCCCTTCCCAAGCCTTCCCCATGTGCTGAACTATAGACTAGGGGTGATGGAGATTATAGTCCACACTACATCTGGAAATCATTGGATTGGGGATGTCTTCTGTGCACTGATCACATCCCATTTTGTTTATATTAACACAATTGTGCATTGCTTCATAAGATCTTTCCATGAAACCAAGAAATCCTTTCGTACTTAGCAGCAGCAGCAACAACAACAACAACAAGCTTGCTGGAAGGAACCCAATGGATCATTGAGTCCAGCCCATGTCAAGGAGGCACAGTGGGGAATGGAGTTCCCAACCTCTGGTTCTGCAGTCCAACACCTAAGCCATTGAGCGATCCAGCAGTTCTTGGTTAGAAATGTTTCTTAGCACATAGGAACCACATTTGTTGGAATGCAGAGAAATGGCATGACCTTAAAACCAAGAGCTCTAATATAACTAGCTAAGGTACAGCTTTAAAGACATGGTAACGTCTAAAACTATACATACAGTAGGACACCAATATCTGCTGGAGATTGGTTCCAAGCCTTCCCGTGGATAATGAAAACCGTGGATAAGAGATAATGTCAAACTGTCCCCAAAACTGCTGTTTTGTGATTGTAACTTGCTTTAAAGCTGCTGTTTTGCAACAATAGCTTGCTTTACAGCTGCTGTTTATGATGGTAGCATGCTTTACGGCTGCTGTTTTGTGACAGTAGCTTGCTTTACAGCTGCTCTTTGTGACAGTAGCTTGCTTTGCGGCTGCTGAATTATTTATTTATTTTTCCTATAACTGAATCAGTGGATAATGAATCAGTGGATACGGGAGTCCTACTGTATTCTGAAAATCAAGAGGTTCACCCGAGAATCTAGAGTCAGGCGTTGCTTCCTTGGGTGTATTACTTTACCATGAGTAGATGGTTGAGTTTCTAAGCAGTGACAAGGGCTGGCCTCAGGATGAACACGGGTTAGGAAAGGTGTCGGAGGACCAGCTTCTGCCTGCTTTCAGACCCTCCCTCCCACGCACGCACACACGTGTACAAAGCTGGGAATCAGAGCAGAGATTACATGTGAGACTTCTCCCCTGTAGCTCCTCTTTACCCCAACCTGAAGGAGAATGATAGACATGTTTCATTTTTTAAAAAACGTACATGTGGAATAAAGAGAATAAAGTCTGAGCTGTGTTCCTCCTGTGGATCTCATCCAAATTCCAAATCCCTTCTGGAAGATCTTGTTTCTATGACCTGAGGCCCGATCAATCTCACAAGTCTTCAGCTTGCGGCCTCCTGCCAGGCCCTGCTTCCCAGCCTTCTGAGCTCACCTTTTACAGCCAGCTTATAGGAGCAAATATAATTTGTTTAACCAATTGCTTTCCAAATGCTATGTTCACCAGCGCTTTAAAGGTATTAAGAAGCCCCAAACTAGGAGCCAATATTCTGTTCCCAACTATGCGAAACATGTACTTCACTGATGAATTTCCCATTCTTTCACAATTACATGGTGAAACTAAATGTCTTTTTATACTTGGTAACAGCGTTTTCCTTGGACTGCAGCTCCCAGATACCCTCGCCAGCATAGCTAGTGGTGACGGATTCTGGTAGTTGGAATGCCAGAACACCAGGGTTGGGAATCACTGCTCTAATATACTGGTATTCCCCTTTTAATGAAAACAGGAATGTGACAGGAACCAAGGCATTGAGAAAATGGGGTCCCTTGCTTTGTGAAGACCTAGAGCAGTGGTTCTCAACCTGCGGGTCTCCAGATGTTCCTGCGTTGCAACTCCCAGAAGTCTTCATCACTAGCTGAGCTGGCCAGGATTTCTGGGAGTTGCAGTCCAGGAACATCTGGGGACCCACAGGTTGAGAACCACTGGTCTAGACATATTGCCTCAATTGTTCCCCCAGGAAGTTATGCAGGTTTTCATGATACCCATTCACTGCTTTTACACGACCCCTAAAATCCGAGGCAAAGGGCTCCCAGATGCGGAGCTTTAAATTGTTTTCCCACCAGCTGCGGACTTTTAAAAAAAATTAAGTATGACCACGTCCACCTAAGCGCGACCCAGCCCATTTTACAAGTACCTGGTCTCCAGAGGTAAAAAATCTTCCGATGCGGATTGTAAAGCTGTGGATGCCAGGGTCTCCTCGCCTTCTGTTTGTTTTGTTGTCCTCCCGCCCCTTTAGCAGCCTGGAATCCCTACAGGGCTGCTCCGAAGACAGACGGAGGTGAGCAGAGGTGAGCCTGCATTCTTTTCTCCCCTTTTTTCTCCCTCCCCTCACCGCAGACAGGAGCAATGGAGTGAGGAAGGGTGGGAACACAGGAAGCAGGACAAAACCCCATGATCTCTGGTCTGAATTTGAGTTACCAGTGGAATTTAGAGGTTGTGTAAAAGCGCCCTGTGTTGCTTGTGCAGACTGCTAAACACAGCCACACCCACAGACTCTACTCCTCCCAGGCTCCCCTGCCTGCCCGCCACTACAATCGCTATGAAAAGGGTTCAGAGCAAGAAAATATCTCTTATTTGCTACTCTACTTTCAGCGTACTTTCTCCTTGAGATCTAGGATCCTTATCTTGTGTTGCGTGGTATGAGTGGTTCTGAACACATGACTAAATCTTGATTTCTCAGTCCTTATATAGAAGCCAGAACAGTCACTTTTGGAGTTGTTGTCAGGTGCAACACTGTAAAATTCACACTGGCTTTAAATTTGTCTGTTTTGTAGCATTTTTATTTTTCAGAAGATTGTTGAAGACCATGGCCTACTCTACTTTCTCCTTGAGATCTAGGATCCTTATCTTGTGTTGCGTGATATGAGTGGTTCTGAACGCATGACTAAATCTTGATTTCTCAGTCCTTATATAGAAGCCAGAACAGTCACTTTTGGAGTTGTTGCCAGGTGCAACACTGTAAAATTCACACTGGCTTTAAATTTGTCTGTTTTGTAGCATTTTTATTTTTCAGAAGATTGTTGAAGACCATGGCCTATTGGTGGGGAAACAAAAACAGCACAACGATTGGAGGTAAATTATCTCAGGTTAAGAAATGAATGTTGATGTTCTCTATTGTGTGCAGGGTTGCACAACTCAACACATGATAGATAATGTTGATGCTGAATTCATTATGTTCTTTAGGCTGTGCTAAATTTGGTTGTCATTTTCAAAAGGAGCATTTTTAAATTCATGCTGGTGTCTCTCCAGCTCAGCTTGGCACCCTGTGGATTTGCCCAGCTGTCCCCCCCCCCCATGGCCAGCCATGGAACTGCCACATATCCTTGTGAGGCAATTTTGCTACAAAATGCAAAAACAGTATAGGACACAAGACAGAATAATGTCAAGTGGTAAGTAGAAACACAGCTCCCATCTTTAGCCACCTGTGCATACAACCTGCCAAGAGCTTAATGACTACAAAAATATAAAATTACAATCTCATAATTAAAAACAGTTTATTTAAAATTCCTAAAGGATCTGAATTTATAATTCCAGCTTATAGCAAAGCTGTGAAATATCTGGCAAAATGACATGTTGAGGAAAATCCTTGAATTTAAAATGCTTACGTGTCGTAATTATGTGACCCAATGTGTTTCCTTTGGGAGGCCATTTCACATTCATATGAAAAAAATGTGCTGTTGACAGGCCTAGCTCCCCAGAGGAAGAGAACCTGCGGAGGGCCTAGTTGGCCCAATTAAAGTAGTAATGTATCAGATCTTCAAAATGTTATTCTTTGGACCAGACATCGCAGAATTCCTCAGCCAGCATTGTTACTGTGCATGTGTACCTGTGCGTGTGTACATTTTATCAGGAGCAGGGGTCATCAACACTCTTGTGCTGTCCATGGTTGTTCTGGATTGTTCTGATTAGAGATGGGCATGAAACGAACAATTTTTTGTTTCCGTTTTTGTTTTTTTGTTTCGTTACGCAATGAAACGACAAACGAATTTTGTCTCTAAAATGAAACCAAACGAACAGAAACACCGGAAATTTTGTCGTGTGTTTCGTTTCCGTTACTGCAATATGAGTGAATTGCTTAAAATCCTAAAAAAACCCACAAAAAATGAAATAAATGGTAACGAAATGGTAACAAAACGAACGAAAACGAAAACGAATTTTTGCAAAAATTCGCAAAAAAACGGAAACGAACCAAAATGGACCCTACAAACGACAAATGACAAACGAAATGCCTTTTTTTATTATTCATGCCCATCTCTAGTTCTGATATTTTGACTTTAGATTTCACAACAGTATTGGTGTTCACACAGAGAAAAGGTATCTCTGTGTGGTCTGGGATACTTCAGTGGTAGTGTACGTTTAGCACTCCAGATGTTTTGGACCACAACTCCTTTGTCATTGGCAATGCACGCTTGGAATTCTGGGAGTTGTGGTCCAAAACATCTAGAGGGCCAAAGGTTCGCCACCACTGCCATAGGTCATGACTGTCCTCACACATCAGTTTCCCCATCAACATACACAGCTGTCCCATTTTGTGGAATTTCTCCCTCCTCTCCCTACCTCCCCACTCTATCCTTCCTCCCCTTCTTTTTTTTTTAATCTGTCCACGGGATGTGAAAAAGGAGTGATTAATCAGCAGAAAAATGCCATTAAATGACAATTGGCCAACGTAGTACAGTGGTACCTCTACGTACGTGTTTAATCTGTTCTGAATGCATGCTCATAAGTCATACAACTTGCAAGTGGAGCAGCCGAATCTAAAAAATAAAAATAAAATAAAAATAAAATAATACAGTTAAAATAAAAAATTGTAAGTAGAGTAGGAAAGCTGGGTGTTGTTTAAAGTGGTTTCCCATAGGAATGCATTGAAATCTGTTCCCCATTCCTATGAAAAACTGCTGCCCGATTTACGAGATTAGCGATTTATGAATGTGTGCTTGGAACACATTAATTTCATAAGTCGAGGTTCCACGTGCCTCTGAATTTTTCGGAATTAAAGTATAAGTTTAGGACAATCAGATAACAATAGGCACATTAAACATCTTTAAAATGGGTCTATGAGATGAGAGTAAAACAAGAACAACCAGGCATCATTAGGGAACCACATGTTAAAACATCTTATACAACTAATGTGCAGCTTATACTAAACAAAGGATTTATTTGCATTCATAGTTTGGGTCTCTTGCATTCATTTCTGGGTCTCTTTTAAGGCTTTTGTTTTTGTTTTTAAATATCAGCATTCACAAAACTGTGTAAAAGTAGAAACCAATCTCACCTATATATCCCAAAGGGAAGCAATATCCATTCAGGCCGAGATGTGAATTTCGATCAGGTTTCAAGTGGGTGATTAGAAAAGCAGGTGTGGGGTGGACGATTGCCAAAGTGATTGAAGTCAGAGGATGTCAAGTTAGTCTCACTGGAGAGATTTTCCTTTGTTCAAACAAAGAACAGGCTCCATTATAGCCAAAATGAAATACTGATCCCCTTTAGTTTAAAAAAAGGGGGCTGGGAATCAGTAGACTTAACAGAGCAATCTTGTGCATATTTATTAAGAAATAAGTCCCACTGTAGTTCATATTAATAAATGGAGTGGTTCATATTAGACCAACTTACAGTTAGGTCTCTGAAATACACAGAGCTAACAAGTCCACTCTCTTCATTTTAATGAGTTTGCTTGAGTTAGAACTTACATTGGATAAAATAATAATACTTAAGTACCATCAAATCAATTTTCAGGGTTTTCCAGGTGAACACTTACTCAGAAATGGTTCTCCATTCCCACCCCCATTTGTTTGTGCGTTCTGGGACCATGCAGATTAACTAAAGTTATGCAGGCTGGTTCCTTTCTTGGGAACCAAGAAAGTTCCTTCCTTTCTTGCAATAGAAAAACAAGCTTCTGACCTCTGGCTTTGCAGCCAAGTACTGTACTTAACAGACCTCGAAAAATCCAGTGGAAACACTAACCTTGAATGACAGACCTACTAAATACAAAGGGTGATATATTTTTGAGTAAAGCTGCATAGGACTGGGTTGATAAAAGGGCAAACACTTGCTAGGTCATGCCAGAAATAAGTATTCAGAAATAAATTGGGGAGGATTCTGGCTTTTCTTTTCTTTTTTTAAAAAATCCAAAATCTGGAACAGATGTTTTAGGCAGTTACTTCACACCCTTCCTCGTTCCAAGATTACGTTCATTTCATGATAACATCATTCAAGGTCACGTGGTCTTGTCCCGGTTCTATCCCTGTTTCCGTTTGCCCACAGGCGTGATTGATGGTATCATGATGACTGTTATTTCACGTCTTGTTTCGTGACAATATCTGTACTTCCCTGCTTTCGTTCCCCCCCCCCTTTTTGGTCTGACCTTCCGTGTTTCGATATTTCAATTCTCCATAACTTTGCCTTTCATGCTTTAAGCAGCAAAGTTCAAGGTTTGATGCCTTCTTATTTCTCTGCGATGCATTGTTTACGCCATTGGGATTGTACTGGAGAATGCAACTTCGCACTTCTGCCACTAGATGGAGAATGTGTACGTTGCGTGACGAGCCATACTTCACGGGCACTTGTCTCGAAACAGGAACAGAGACAAGAGAATTCCCAAGGTCAGGGAGAGGTATGGCTCATCACGCTTAAATCCCAGTTCAGGGGGCATGGTTGGGACAAGATTCCGCCATCACGCAATGGACATGGAGTAACATTTTCTCGTACCGATCCCAAGCATGACCATAAACCGCGATGAGAGGGATATGAAGTAACCGTCTTTGAGAGAGCCTTCTACAAATGGAGTCTTGGCAATCAGTGGTATTAATTTATTATATGGGGGAAATGAGGTATGGTGTATATTTGGGAAGATCTCAATGGACATTCAATAATATTGTGGTTCCTATGAAGTTTCTTCATTTGTTTTAATTAAGCTACAGTAGACTGACAGATAATAATATTCCAAAGGAGATTATTATCATACCTACCCAGTATCTTACACAAATAATCAAGCCAGGTAGCTGCCCACATTTCTGTATTAGATTGTGAGAAAAGTGTGAAAGAATATCTTAGGCCCCATGTACATTCATGCAAGAATCACTTAAATCACAATTCTTCTTCTTCTTCTTCTTCTTCTTCTTCTTCTTCTTCTTCTTCTTCTTCTTCTTCTTCTTCAATTCAGTCCATGGTCCCTATAGTTGTAGGGAAGGAATTCAAGTGTGATGGCAGAATATTAAAAGGTATGTAAAATATTTAGAGACCCTCTCCTGTGTTTACACCAAATGCACCTGTGAAGGTGGTGCAACTGAGAGAAGGACCTCTCCTGATGATCTTAACACTCAGGCAGGCTCACAAAGGCAGATGCAGTCCTTGAGATAGCCAGGGCCCAAACTCTTTAGGGCTTTAGAGGTTAATCACTGAATTGTGCCAGTGGAGCTGCTATAATAGGGGATTGCATAATCCCTGGATCCAGCCCCAGTTAGCAATCCGGCTGCTGTGTTTTGGACTCATTGACACCTGACACTTTCCATAGGCAGCCCCCATGTAGATTTCTAGTAATTACCTTTTAACATGAGAGTGAGAATGAGATGTCCTATTTCCATTCCCCAGTGCAGGGCCTTGGGAGATATCCTGTTTTTGATGCTGACAGCACCATAAATCCCCTGTCATCCAGTCAAGTCTTAGCAGTTTGAGTGACTCTATTCTCTACTACTGTCAAAGATCCTCCAAAAAAAAGGATAGTCTTTATCTGTCTCTAAAAAGGCAGCAGAAAGAAGGCTAAATGGTCCTCTCTTTGGGTAGCTTTCCAGCATGTTCAAGTGAGCACCGAGAAGACCCAACACCTTCTAGAAGAGGGCTTGGCAAACCTACTGAACAGGCTGGATGGATGTGCTAGGAGTTGCAGGCCTGCACACCAGATGTTGGGGAAGTTACTGTACTCATTCTAATAATTTCACATAGCCCTCTGAGTCGTCTCTATGCACTGCTGAACTTGCTCTCTCCAGAATTCCAAGTTTTCATCTAGAAAGATGCCTTGGTGCTTGGTCCTTCAAACAGAAGTCACCTCAGTTGACCAACTCTCAGCAGACAGCTGCTTCATTGGGTGGGGCAGAACAAGGGAGTCCATCTTCTGTGCATCCATAATTTTGCAAATTGTTTTTTTTTTTAATGTGCCTGACCCAGATACTAATCTATTGCAGCTGCAAAACATGGTAAGGAAATAGAGTTCAGGCTTGGGTGGGGTCATCTGGTAGATGGCCAAGAGGCTCAAACACAAGTGGGGGGATGAAATAATATTTACACTTATAGCAACCCTTTAAAAATGCACTAAATTCGCCTAAATCCCCCCAGGTTCAGATGGAGGGCCTAAATAGTTGCTGCTGCCAATTGCTTCTCGCTTTGCTTTGGTTTCAATTCATTTCCCCCCATCAAACATCTCTGCTACAACCGCCATTGCACGGAAAAAGATTCCATGGAACTTATTCATGTGGAGTTCCAGCAGACATGAAAATGTCTTACAGATTTCAGATGGGTCATTTAAGGAACTGTTGCTCAACATGAATCTGGGGGAGGGAAGAAGAGGCCTAACACTGGTATTAGATGGGAGCTTAGAAAACTTGCCATTCAAGCCTAGAATTCCCCTAACTGCTCAACCAGCAGGGCATGACAAAAAGTTTTGAAGATTCAGATGCTAAGAGTTGCTCTGGGGTGAACAAATTATATTTTCTATTCATCTAGCTTACTTTAAGAAGAACAGTGCTTGCAAAAAGCTGACAGGGTGGTTAGGTAAATGACTCCAGGATTACCTCAATTAGTCCCTCCCTCCCTAATTACATACCTGTTCCAGTTTAAAGCAATGCATATCAAAATATCCCTGCATTGCACAGTGGTAGTTGTCTGAAATCACTTTTACTCGCATTGCTCCCTCCTACTGTTTCATGGGATTAATAGTTCAGCAAAGATGCTAGATAGCTGTAGTGTACTTGTCTGAATTACAAATTCCGGGATGCCATAGAATGCCAAGACAGACCAAGGGGTATCAAAATGCTGTAACTGTGTACTGTAAATCCACAACTATTATGTCTGCATCTGCACACCGCATTTCATATATTGTTAGGGCGGTGGCTCAGTGGACTAAGGCTTCTGAAAACTGTCGGCTGCAAAGTTGGCAGCTTGGCGGTTCGAATCCTGGGTACCACGCAGCGGAGCGAGCTCCCGCTGATAACCCCAGCTCCTGCCAACCTAGCAGTTTGAAAGCATGTCAATGAAAGTAGATAAATGGGTACTGCCATAAAAAGTGGGAAGGTAAAACAGTGTTTCCTTGCAGCCATGCCAGCCACATGGCCAAGGAGTTGCACAACACTGGCTCTTCGGCTTGAATACGGAGATGAGCACCGCCCCTAGAGTCGGACGTGACTAGCACGCATGTGCAGGGGAAACCTTTTTTTAGGGAATGCTGAGTTGGTTGTACATGGCAGTGTGCATGAAAATAGCAGAAGTAATTTCACGTGCATCATATAGCACTAGCCGGAACTGGCAAAACCACTCCAGTATTCCTGCCAAGAAAACTCCATGGACATGGAGTCACGAAGAGTCGGTCACGACTGTAACTACCCAACACACGCACATCCATGCCCATGGCATTGTGAGTGTGCGCGCTGAACAATCACAGAGTAATTGGCATCCTTTTGTTCTTAAGAGTGGAGAGGGAAAAAATTCCACACTATGCCCGAAGGATGTGTGCAACCACAGCTTCGACAGAACTGTGATCACCTCTCAGACAACTTTTGGACTCATGTCTCTACATTGTCTTTTCTTTTCACAAAAGCTAAAGAAGTGGAGTTTCATCCATCAAAGCTTGCAATTTGTAGGCTTTTTCAGGTGCCCAATAAACAGTATCACCAACTTTACATTTGTTGTGTTATCTTGGGAACTACAAGTCCTTGTTTTACCAAGAACTTAGTCTCTTTGAATTTATTATAACTTGCGGCTGGGTAAACAGGAATCAGATTGTGCTCTCAGTATGTTTTGGTTAATGAGTATAAATGAGTCTCAAATTACACAGCTCTTATTACAACTGCCTTGTTATGAGTTCCTGGATATCATCAGCTCTATCTGAGATGATAAGGGAGCCAGCCAGGTAATATTACTATGTATTCCTTGGGACTGTGGATTTTACAGCCTAGTTATGCTTTACCATAAATAGCTGTTTCTGAGTAATATCGGGAACTGTTTTGTCTTTCTCTCATCCTGATTAAATACTCTTATCATTACAAAAATATCCAAATCCAGCAAGAGAAATGATTCAGTGAGATGCTTTCACAATTTGACTTTTAAAAAGCCCCCATTGTGCTGAGAAATAAAAATATCTAATATGCTCTTTCATAACTTTAAGGAGGGCATATATGATATGATTGTGTTCCTGGTACTAACTTATTAAAAAGTCACCACTTCCAGATTCAAAGAAATCTTCAGATGAAAACGTCCACTGAATATATGTATCCTTTAGTACAAAAGAGATAGTTAGAACTAGACAGGATTTAAAAATATGTTGGTAATTCCAATGAAGTTACTGGAAAAAACCACAAGAGTATAAACCTAGTCTAGTATTTCAAGGTGGATTCAGGAAAATATGCTACCTCATCCTATTGGTGGGAGGGGTAGTGTGTAACCCTTTAGATGTTATGGACTACAACTTCCATCTTCCCCCCACTATTGGCCAGGTGGGCTGGGGAAGCGCTTTTGTTCTTAAGCCTCCTTTATAGCCAAAGAATGCTTATTGAGAGTACAACAAAACAACAGTTGTTGTTGTTGTCTGGTGACACCATGAATGAGCAATCTCCAAAATGTTCTGCCCGCCACAGCTCTACTCTACTGGCTTCCTTAGGGACTCAATCCATTTTATATTTGGTCTTTTCCTGCTGCTTCCCACTTTTTTCAACATTATTGTCTTTGTTGTACAGTTTGCACACCCATATTTTGGAAACATGAACGTATGGATGATCTTGGCCTTCATCTCCAGTGAATCATCCTTATACTTGATGGTGTTTTCCTCGTGCCTTCATTGCTGCCCTTCCTCGTCTCCGTCTTCTGATTTCTTGGATATTTATTGGCATATTCTTCTTAGGATTTTGATGGAAATAGTCTCTGTGGCTTGAAATAATTCTATTAATATTCCATCTATGCCTAGTGATTTATTTCTTCCTAGTAGTGTCAGTGCCACTTTCATTTCACTTTCAAAAATTGCAGGTTCTCCATCATAAGATTCTTCTTCAAAAGATTTTAAAAATCTTGCTGGGGGGGGGGGCAATGTGTAGCCTGCATACTGTTATTAAATACTGTAAACCGCCCAGATACTACTTGAAGTGGTATGCGACGATATATAAGCAGAACACTTTGCTTTTTTTACCTCTTCTATATAGGTCTTCAGTACACTGTTTCCTTCTTCTCTTTACAGTCTCCTGATCAGATCATGTGCTGTTCTTCTGTTCTGCTGTTAATTCAGCATTCTTATCTGTCTTTAAATTCCTCTTTGATTTCTAGGATCTCCTGGAAGATATATCTCTTTTATTTTTTGGCACTTTGTTATAATAGCTCTCTCCATGTCTACTTGACAATCACTGAAAAACTGCATTTAGGATTCTCACCCTTATTTCTGTTGCCTTTTTGCTTATCATCTGTACTATTTCTTTCATCATCCACATAGGTTTTTATTTTATTTTATTTACTACAGGAATTGTCTTCCCATTTTTTCCTTAATAATATTTCTAATTTCACTCCACAGTTCTCCTGATTCGTGGTCAGTTGACTTTAGGAATGCAAATCAATTCCTTATGTGGATTTTAAATTCATCAGGAATGTTGTTTGAGTTAAATTTTGTCATTACACTTCCTTGAGAGTTCTTTTTCAGCTTTACTCTAATATTAACAGTTCATGATCAGCACCACAATTTACTCCTGGTCTTGTTTTGGCTAAGAGAATGCAGCTTCTCCATCTCTTACTTTCAATTGCATAGTGTAATTGCATAGTGATTTCCATATTGGCCATCTGGTGATGTCCATGTGCATGACCATCTGTTAAGTTGTTTGAACCATGCAATAAGTAGATTGTTGGTTTCGCAGAACTCTGAGTAATTCTCCTGCTTCTTTTCTGTACCCTAGGCCAAATTTTGAAGTACATTTGGTTCTGCTTTGTTCCTTACTTTTGCTTTCCAGTTACCAATGATTATAAGCATGTCTTGTTTGGTTTGTGATCAATTTCCTCTTTGACGCCTGCAAAAAAGCTTTCAATTTCATTTTCTTCAGCATCAGTAGCTCTCTACGCACTAGCATAGCTAGAGTTTGGAGTGCCCAGGGACAAAGTCAGTTTTGGTGCCCTCTCCCCCCACAACAGTGTCTCACGCATGCAGCAAGGGGGGCAGAACCTGGGGAAACAGTGGGTGAGATGAGAATGGGCTCTCCTTCTCGTGCCCTCTTTGTGGGTCTCCTTTCCCATTAAGGCTCTCCTGTGCAAACCACACAGCGTGCGGATAGTGCCAAGCAGGCAATTTCCCCCCCAAGCATCACCTCCATAGCATGCTTCCCCCTCCTCCTTTCCCCCGGCTAAGACTTGGCAGTTGTTAGCCCAGGGAAAGGAGGAGAGGGAAGCAGATGATGGGATTTCCCCCCTAGCAGTGCCTCCTTTGCACGCTTCCCTCTCCTCCTTTCTCTGGGCTAGTGATCGCCAATCCTTAGCGGGGGGGGGAGAAGCAATCGACGGAAGTGCTGCTTGTGGGGGAAAAAAACATTGCCTGCTTCCCTGTCCTCCTTTCCCCCGAGTAAGGATTGCCAAGCCTTAGCGGGGTGAAAGGAGGACTGCTGGTGGGATGACACATTGCTTCCTCCTCATGCTCCCCCTCCAGGCGCCCCCAGATTGGTACACACTCTGGGGCAAATACATTCTTCTGCCCCTCCCTAGTTATGCCAGTATCTCTAGGCCTTAACAAGGTAACAGTTTCATGTGTAGTAATCAAACATTTTAGCCTTTGTCACCCAGTCAGACTCTACCATCATTGTGATAGAATTAAGCATTGCCTATCCCAGCCATTCCATTTATCTGAAGAATACTTCGACACAACAAAGCTTATATAAAACAAGTGGTAAGTCTTAAAAGTGCTATAACAGTTCTGGTTTCCTTTTTTTTTGCTACAACAGACTAACACAGTTACCAGCAACTATAAAGGATGTTATTATTTTATCTTATGAAATACCATTTCAATGGTGAAATGCTGTTTCAGTGGAAACCAGATTATTTAAGCACTTTTGAACATTCAGCTTAAAACCCACTGGAAACACCAGTTATTGTAAGCCTTCCAGGCCTAAGTTAATAGACAACACTATATAGTCCTCTAGGATTTTTCCGGTAATTCATGTTCCATGACAGACATAGCGTCATCCACCCACACGGAACATACTCGAGATTAAGTACTGTATGCAGTGGTTACAAAGTGTTCCTTCCCAGAATGGAGCAGGATTCATTTAGTAAACTAGATTCTTAATGCCTTCCTTTACTCCTTCATTTGCAAATATGGGATGATTAATATGACCTCTGCCCTTTTCTTTTCTTCCCGTTAGCTCCATTTCATATTATTCATGTAGTTGTTGCAGAAATGGCTTTCTGTGTTGTGCCTCCCTCCACTTTTCTTGACAGACGTTTGTTTAAGCAGCTACAGAGAGACTGGGAGTTGGCTTGAACACAACATACAGGGCCAGCCCACGATATTTGGTGCCTGAAACACAGCATCAAATTATTCTTTAACACGAGTCAAATGGCACATTACCAAAAATCAGCCAGGTTATTTTGTTACATAATGCAAAAAGTACCTGTTTAAAAAATCCAGAAACACTGCAAACATTCTTTGAGGTAAATATACAACAATAAGAAGGGAAAGAACATTAACTGATATTCCGCTGTCCTGTCATGACACCCAAAATCTGCTCCCTGGGACTACCACCTCAATCTACCTACTGGTACAGTAAGCCATGACAGCACATAACACCATGCTTCAGACAGAGTCTAAACAAATCTGTACAGTAACTGTCTACTAAGGGATGCTGGAGTGAGTATAATAGGAAATCTGAACTTGGAGGATTCATATGGGCAAGTAAGATATAACATTACAGCTGTGCATAACTAACTTGTGGTGGATTGTTGACTTTGGGAAGGAAGTAGAGTAATAGTGTATCAGAGATTAGCCCCAGGGTGGGCTGAATGAGAGAACATGTCACCCACATATACTAATGTTAGAAGTTCACTACAAGCAACCAGTTCAGACCTCTGGCAGGAGTCATCAGTCCCTCACCCAGAGGTCCAATGAATGGGGACAAGAGGCGTTAGAAGGCAGGACTGAGGACTGCCTCCCATATATGACATTTACAACCTAAGTCATAAATCATTTAGACAACAGATTTGGCACAAACATCTACCTTCAATTTTTGGATTATTCTCTACATTTTTCCTGCAATAGCCATGGAGTGGTGATGCTTCATCAGGCACTTAGCTTGATGAAGTGGCATCTTCTCTGCAAAAGTCTGCAATTTGTTTTACTTTCTAGTGGCTCAACAAAAGACATCACCCACTGTTACATTTGTGTTATTTTAAGGACCACACAGCCCTTTTCTAATCCCTGCTAGATTATCCCTGAGAGAATGCACCTTTCAATATGCACATGAACAGAAGCACTGGTGTTCATTTTTTAATCATTTATACCACTTTCTCAAGACAAGGTCACTGTAACAAGTTATAAAAAGATCATAAAACAGTAAAATAGTCCCAGTTCTTCAATTATTTGATGCGTGGAAAGTAGTTTCATTGAAAGTGCTTTACCCTTCCTGATCGCTTTTCTTACCCTGCAGAGTTCTAGGTCTAAAATATTATATAAAACCTTTTGCGTGGAGGTAGTAAGGAATGACTGGGAAAGGGAGAATTTACCCTTCTTTTCTCTCCTTCCTGTATTCTCCCAAGTGCAAATTACTCCCAAGTGTGCTTAGCAAATATGCAAAGGCTTTGCCAGAGCTTCATTATGCAGCACCAGCAGGGCACACAGTTGACCCTGGTGGATCTTCCAAGTGCAGCGTTCATCTTATCTTTTCTTTCAGTACCAACAGGCTGGCTCTACCATTAGGCAGAATGACACACCCATGTTAGGCAGAAATAGCAAGTCTTGAAATGTATGTATGTATGTATGTATGTATGTATGTATGTATGTATGTATG
>JAHTLZ010000330.1:60236165-60271824 GCA_023846285.1 Phrynocephalus versicolor
TATGTATGTATGTATGTATGTATGTATGTATGTATGTATGTATGTATTCTTACTGCTAGGAATTAGGATAAATGTTGGGATTTTCTGCCAGAGATGGCTTTGGGTGCCATGAATTTTATCTTGAGTAGGTGAACACCCACCATTTCCTGCTACACCCACCTCAAGCAGTGAGATGTCCTAAACAGGCCCTATGCCCCAGCCCCACTCTGCAGATTGGGAAGACAGTTCTCAATCACTCTTGCCCCTGCCCAGGTGAAAGTACCAGGAGAGTAATGTGAATGAGTACAGTAAGTTTTACTTACATATGTAATGTGAACGATTGCACTTATTGCCATCTCTTCATGGCAGCATTTAGCTATCGCCATACAAGTTGCCTCTGCTAGAGTCATTTCACATCAGAGGGATTATTGACCCCAAATCACAGCATGGTTTTTTGTTTTTGCTTTTGTTTTGCTTGATTTTTTAAAGCATGGGTAAGAATGATTTGCCAATGTGAGCCTGCTGGTGATTCGGTTTGGTTGCTTTACTGGTGATTTTCCAGCCTTGAGAAGAGGTTGGACTAGATGACTCTGACTGTGATTCTGTGATTTCTCCCGGAGGCTGCCCTATAATGAATTTGCAATTGTGGAACCCAGAAATAACAATAAGAATAAGAATATGTGCTGACAGAGTCAATTCTGACTTCCAGCGATCCTTTCCAGGACTTCACTGATACATAAATCAGTGTTTACCATTCCCTTCAGATGCCCTGGGTCTGTGTAGCTTGCCCGTGGCTCAGGAAGATTGATTCCTCCTGATCCCTAACTCCACAGCCAGATACTCACTGAGCTATTCAAAATTAGAATACAGTGTTTTTCCATGAATAAGACTATATATTTGTCTAAAATTGTTAGATTAAAATTGAGGGATCTCTCATATATGGAAAATAAGTTGAGGAGAGAACCGTGCAGTTGATAAATTGTAAATTTGGGTCAGAAAAGTGGAGGTCAGCATGTACAAGGGGGCATCTTATAGATGGGAAAATATGTGGTTTATTTTTGGGAACCTGAGTTCACAGACATCTATCCTCAACTGGCATACCTTTTTCTACGCTCTCCCTTCATTATGTTTATCCCTCTGAAAAGAGTATGGTTGATGGGGATAAGCCTAGGGAATGAAAGAGTAGAGGATCTGGCATAATTATGTTTCTGTCTTGGTACTTGTTCTGTCATCCGACCTTCCAGCCTATCTTATTAATAAAATGAACCCACCTCTCCTGTCTTCTGCCCGTCCATCAGAAGTGTTCCACCAACCTATCTCTAGCAGCAGGGCATTGGCCCTTTTGCCATTAGAGAAATCTCATCACATTTCATTTGCCAAATAAGAGGGATAGGATTATGTCCTCAATTTTACGTCAAAGTGAAAAAGCAGGTAAATAGATAGACAGAATGAGTATTTTGGAAGTTAAAATGCAGTGCTTGTTTTTCAGTGTTTCTTCCTTATATTTTCGCAGAGTCAGCAGCAGAAACAGTAGAGTCTCAAAGGCTTTGGGGGGGTGCTTTCAAAGGCATGGCCTACTTCTTCGGATACATTATTCAAGCCACAGCTTTTATTTAGACTGGTGCTGGTTGTGGGAAGGGGACTGAATTAAATGAGACACAACTATTTATTTATTTATTTATTTATTTATTTATTCAACTTATATGCCGCCCACTACCCAAAGGTCTCTGGGCGGCTTACAATCAAAGAATTAAAACAATTTAAATAGTTATAGATAAAATATCAGTAAATCATCAAACAGTAATAAAAACCTTCTTTAAAATCTTTAAAACTGAATTATTGTCTCACAATACAGTATTTCAAAGCATTGTAATTAACAATCAGTGTCCTCTTTTCCTTTCCTATGTGTATTACCACTATTTTGCCTAGCTTCTAGGATGCTTCTGTGTTTGCAAGAATTCTTATCAGCTGTTGTAGGCTTGGGATTCCCAGTGTGGTGTAGGCGGTAGAGTGATGGACTAGGATGCTGGAGAACGGGGTTCAAATCCTCGCTTAGCCGTGGAAATTGTTTGAGGCAGCAAAACTGGTAAAACCACTCCTTAAATTACCTTGAAAGCCAATCAGAATTTGCAAGAATTTTGACTGGCTATTATAAGTGTTTGCCGTTGCATAATTGCAGTAGCAAATTTTAATGACCTGCATTGGTTGCAATTGTGCAGGTCAGCTGAATTCTCGTTGCATGGTTTTCTGAGATGCAAGAGCCCATCATCTTTTAGTGAGGATGTCAAAAATGCCAGTTATGCTGACCATTCAAGGTAGGTGGGTCTGAACAAGCTCAGTAAAGTAAGGAAACTCTATATTAAGAATAAGCATTTTCAACATCTCATTGGCCAATTCTGCTCAAAATATTTCTAAATGCTGATTGAGCAGTTTTTTTATCCTGTTCCTGTCTTTTACTTTTTCATCTGGGAAAAGGTTCTATAAGACTTCCTTTGAAGTATTAGAAGGGGTATACCTCTAAAGTAGGGAGGCGAGGATTAAATTTCAGTTTTTAATCAGAATTTACCAAACATTCTCAAAGTTCTTTCCATTGACAATGAAAAGACCTTAAGACTAAAAAATAAATTAGGACCATAATTAACAGTAACTGATGAATCTATTCAAGAGTTTTGGAATCTCAGAATAGGTGTGCATGTACAGTCTCTGGATAGGTGTGTATAGACAAGACAGTTCTTCAGATGAATGGAACCCTAAAAAGGACAACTGTTCTCTTCAAGCTGACAACATACAGTCACCAAATAAGAAGAGGTGACCCCTGTACAAAGAAGGGTATGGCGACTTGTCCAGATCATAGATTGGATGAAAAACTCCAAGGTCTCTCATTGACTCTGGTTGGTTCAATAGGTGAAAGAACTGTCTAATCCACTTTCTTCATGGTTCCCATGCAACCCCAAATGCAGCTATTACACTGGAATGTGTTCTTGTTAAGTATATATTCCAAATAATCTATGCAGTATAATGCACGTTTCTTCCAGTTAATAGGATTTATTCCATATGGAATATACTTCAAAATAATCTGAAGACTAACTGCCAAACTTGGTCCATCTGTTTGGGAGTAAATACTTTCAAATTCAGTGGAACTCTCAGTAAAATGTGAAGGCTATTGCTACAATGTTAGCAAGGAAAATATGAGGTAGGTTTAGCTTTTGAAACAGATGGGATGCAAATTGCTAAGCATCTTTGTCAACTCAACACTCAGCACATGGCTTTTGTTCTAATTAAGCAATTCCCTTTGAGGACTGTGTATAGAAGCTGTACACCTGGAGGGAGGCTGTGGTATCTTTTCAATCCAAAAAAATGTTTTTTGGGAAAATGAGAATAAAATAAATTTGTGGGTTGGGAAGCTGTCTCATTTTAACTTGTGCAACATAAGAGTTGCGTTGAGCCACAATCGTTAGATAATCTTGATTAAGCTAACTTGAAAATGAAATGATAGCACAAAGTTATCTCCAACCTTGCAAGATTCCTTCATCTGGCATAGAAGGAAAAACAGAACTGTGAAAGGGGAAAAGGCAAAATAACCAAAATGCTGCAAAATTTTATTAAAGATATTGCAAAAAAATAAATAAATCATAAATAGCTTCAAAAAGTACATTGAAAAACTCCAAGAGCTATCAAAAGTTGCAGAGCAAATACACATTCAAAAAGGCTTGAAGCAGGGACAATTCCAGAAAGTTCCCATAGAAAATAAGAAAACTAACACTCCTAGACTTTTACTTACATTTAAGCAGAACTTCAGCACACTTCCAGAACATAAGTAGAATATAAATCAACAAACATGACAGCAGGCAAGCATATAATTCTCATCAACAAAACTAAGCTAAACCAAGAAATTCTCCCTTCCATTTTTATACCCATTGTCCATCTTTCTAGACCTTTTGAGGACATTTCACCAATCAGGCTTTGAGTTACTTTAGATCTTCAAAAATGAGAGAGTAACTTTTCCAAAGTAATTCCACTCCTCCTCCCCCCCCCTTTTAGCTGAAATCAGTTCTCTTAGGGCGTTTATACACGACCCCTAAACTCCGCTGCAAATGGCTGCAAGCTCCGGAGCTTAAAAATGTTTACCCACCAGCTCCAGAGTTTGCAGACAATTAAGTGCGACACCGCCCACCTAAGTGCCTCCCAGCGCACCTTTCAGGTACCTGCTCTTGGAGGGTGAAAGATCTTGATCCGGATCTGCCAGGCTCTCCTTGCTTCTTTTTGTTGTTGTTTTTTGCCTCCCGCCCCTTTAAGAGCAGGAATTTAGGGGTCGTGTAAAAAAAGCCCTACAGGAATCATGACTCCGCGGGGCTGGAAGCAGCTTCCACCGGCAGGGAGGTAAGGCTGCGTTCTTTTGTTCCTTTTTTTCTCTCCGGAGGGGGTGGGGACGCAGCAACAGCAACAACCCCCAAGATCTCTGGTCCGAATTTAAGGGACCAGCGGATCTTAGGGGTCGTGTAAAAAGGCCCTTAATTACCAGTACCAGGAGTGAGAGAGGAATATGGTATAGGAAATTCCTTCTCAAACTGATAAGGCACAGCTGGCAAAACCTTCCAAATTAACAGGCAGTATCTCCCCCTTTCTTCTGGCCTACCCGTCTCCCTGAATGTCAAAGGGAACTGAAATTCTTGACACAGGCAAAGACAAATGAAGATATGATTCAACTTTAATGGCACAAAGAGGAGTTTTTGGCAAAAGCTGTTTGCCAGGAAGAGGTGAGAGAATCTGTTCAAATTCCCTCTTCACCACAGAGCTAAAAATACAAAAGTCCTGCCTTTTTTTTTTTTTGTCTTTCTTGCATCTGGATGCTGCTCAAGGGAATAGGGAGAAGCAATTAGCCTAGGGCCAAATCAGTGCTTTGCTGCCTGTCAAGTTTCTCCTGACTTCTCCAAACCAGTCTTCTTAGAATCCCACACAAACCAGCTGCATCCAAGCAGCACAGCTGTCACTTAGGGCTGCCTTACATCCTTTTCTGTCAAGTCCTTAACTAGTCATGACAGGCTCATGGCCCATCTTTAAACCACAAGTTACTAAGAAATAGTTTAAAAGGACAAAATCAAAGAAAAACAAAACAAAACAAAAGACACAAAACATGTGACACCTCAAAAAAATCATATTTTAATGTAACATTTCATGGACTACACGTCCACTTCTTCAGACATATAGCTACCCTCTCTGAAACTTAAAAAAGAGAATAAGAGTGGGGAACAATTGCATGGGGCCTGAAAGTGGGGAGACCTCAAACTAGAAATGGAAAAGGTATGGGTTACCAAATATGATTGGACTGCAATTTGTCTTAACACTAGCCAACATAGGCAAAAGGGGAAGAAGCTAGGAGTGACAATCCCCATATGTCGAATGATACATTCTCCATTTCTGATGTGAAAATGTCCTCCTCTGTGCTTCCCCCACCAACCAATTAACCATCCAATCAATCACTCTCTCACTTTTGAGATCTCTAGCTCAATGTAGGAGAAAATCTGGAAGGGAGAAAATACAAGTGCCTGCAGAGGTAAGTAAGGTACACCAACTCTCCCAGCACTTTTCAGCATGAAATCTTCTCCTCCCCAACCCTAATTTAGATCGATGACCTAGCTTGATGCAAATTCTTGACACCGCCAACAAGCAAATGTCACCATTCATAAAGAAATGTTCAGTGATCCCAGGAAGGTGCATCTCAAATGTCCACCTGTCACACAGATCTCCCTCATCCTTTTCTGACATTATCACCCCTTCTCACCCCCATTGCTAACATTCAGATTCCTCGTTTTTCCTTTTTAGCAAGTAAAATAGCACCGAGCAGACAAGACATGGTAAGCACTTGATTTTTTTAAAAAAAACTTACAAAATGGGTTGTAGCTGTAATCCTTGCCAGTGCAAGCAGAAGGCAATCAAAAGCACCAGAGTTCATTTCCACACCGCACCGTACTATATTTTGAGAATCATCAATTTCTGTAGATCACCGGAGCACACCCAAAATTGGCCCTAAAGGACCAATAGAGCCAATCACACAAGCCAAAGGCACGACAACATGTTGTGATTGGAAATGCTACCAAAAAAACACCTCAACCAAACCACAAGGCCCACTTTTTGAATAACTTGTACTACATACTCAAGGCAGAAGAGCAGATCTACTCGCTCTTAGTGGTACAGTTGTGTCACTGAAGAACTAAATATCACAAGGAACAGTGAAATACAGGGCACAAAGTGTGGGACAAACTTCTGTGTAGTTGTTCCTTAAATCTTTGACACAACGTTATAAGAAGAAAAGGCTGCCTATTAATTCTAACTTGAGCTTGCCTCGATCCATATTTCAAAATTAATTTGCTTTCATTTGGTAGTACATCAGCTGGAAGACACCGTCCTTCAGTTTGCAAGCATGTTGTTGCAGAAAGAGTTGTGTTGCCTGAAAGGGCAGTCTTGCAAGAGAATGAAATATACAACCACCTTGGGTCCTTTTCCAAGGAGAAAGGCGGGGTAAAAACACTCTAAAATAAATAAATAAATAAACTTAGCCTGACCCAAAGAGATGAAAGTGCTTGTTTCAGTATGAGTCTTCCTCAACATGCACTTCACAAATCAGCTTGGTTTTGTTGTATAATTTACAGGGGGTGGGGATGGGGTGGGCTAAAACAGGGATATTTGATTTCTCAGGCAAATGGCTCTGAAATATCTGCTTGCAAGGAGAACAACTTTGTAAGAGAAGAAAATATATGCTTCTCTTAAAGGGTCCTCTGAGCCTTAGTCCAAAATCCAGTCATAAGAAACAACTTGAGTAGGGCCATTGAATCAATGGAATATGCAGACGCATCGATTCACCAAATCCCTACAGATTCAATGGACCTCCTTTAGTTGTGAGTTGCTACTAGATTTCGGTCATAATGTGAGAGTTAAAAGCATCAGATAAACCACATGTGCAGCAGCATCTTATTCCTCTGGTGGTGGTGTAAAAGATGGATGCCGTCACTGCCATGTTTAGAAAGCAGCTTTGTTTTACTCAGTGGTTGAAATGCAGTTTGTGCGGGCACAATGTAAAATTATGCCTACAAAAGTTTCCCAGGCCTTGTGCCAAGGCACCAGGGATATGCACAATTTTATTGCACGGTCAGTCATGTGATTCCTGTTGCAACCATTCCACAATGCACTGGTGGACATGCTTCATGAAGGGCACTTCTGTCTTGGTGCTGTACCAGCTAATACTGCATGGAGGTCTGCCTGCATAGCAGATGGTACAGGATTTCATCCTGTGTGCTGCTCATGGCTTATTCTGTTGCTTCTCATTTCTTTATTGAGGAGTAACCTAGAATTGACCTGGAAATGACAAAACCCATGAAACAGGCGTGTCAAAATGACTCTGACAATGTCTTTTTAAAATAGCCTTTAAAAGTAAACTGAAGACATCTGTGAAGAAAGAAACTTTCATCCCTACTTGTTATGTTACTGTGACATTTAACTTTGTTACACAATGTCCCTGGAAAAGTAATTCATTCTGGATAATTATATTACTTTTTATGCCTTAATGTCCAAGTCATACTTTTTCAAACGCCTGTGGGGACTGACAGGGAAATATGATGTGAGAACTGTCTGCAGCAAAAAGAAAAGAAAAAGTCCATGCTTTCTGCATTTTAAGGCAAAGTAGCAAGAAATCCACAGAATCTGCAGACTGATTCCAGGAACATGTGGTAAAATAGCCAAGGATTAAGGCTTTTGTCATAGTTAGATCAATAAAGTTAACCGAGAAGAAACTGTTTCCTGGGAGATAATGATGGCCTAAAGCTGTTCCGTGTGGCAACATGGATGCTCCTAGTTATTTTATGGTTGTAACATCTGTAGGAGGTGCTGGACTAGACATGACCTCAAAGCACATCACAGCTATATAATGCGAAAATGCTTTTCCTGTTGTGCTTGGCTTAAAGGCCAATATTGTTACTGTGAGATTATTGGGGATTTTAAAGTAAAACAGCTTTTTAGACTGCTTTTCACATTGTGTACATAATTTACTCAGAAGAAAAGCATGCACAGATTTCAGAGGGGCTTATTTCTGGGTGAGTGCACATATCACTGGAGTCAGGATCTCTAGCATCTTCACTCCATCTACCTGGTGGACTGAGGAGAAGGAAGAGACCAAAAAGAAGATTATAGTGCTAAACTGGGAAATCAATACTCTGCCTTCAGAGCATCCAAACTGTATTACTGTCAGGACCCTGCCTGTCACAGAACCTGACTCTGAGGGGTTAAATGATAAAGAGCTGCTGGAGGAGCCTTGCAGCTCAACTCAGCAGGCAGCTGGGTCTGATGACTCAACTGAAAACATATCTTCTCCTCCTAGAAGGGCCATGAGCAGGATTCTGCAAATACGTGCTACCAGAAGAGCTAGGGAAAGGGTCTTTGATACTAGATGGGGAATCAGGTCGGGAAGCCCTGAGTACTAGCAGAAGCCTTTCCAGAAGTAAGGGTGTGTTCCCTGATTTGGGATAAAGCTGGTAAGTAGAAATGGGCACGACTCAAAAAAATTGTTTTTCGTTTTTCGTTTGGTCGTTTAGGGGTCCGTTTTGGTTCATTTTCGTTTTCGTTGGGTTTTTCGCAAATTTTTCATTTTCGTTTCATTACCTAACAAAAACGAAAACAAAAAAATTCTGTTTCGTTAGCATTTTTCAGTTCAATGTGCTTGCCGCAACGAAAACGAAAAACACGGCAAAATTTTTCGTTTCGTTTCCGTTTCTGTTTTGTTTTTGAAAAATTTTCGTTTTCGTTTCGTTAACTAACGAAAACGAAAAAACGAAAATGGAAACGAAAATTTCGCTGAGTCGTGCCCATCTCTACTGGTAAGCTCACCTTGAGCTCTCTGTGGGAGCAATGGGTCATTTGAACTTGCAACCACATACCTGTCTGTGACCTTGGCTCTGTTTCCTCACTTTGGACTGGCTTCCTGGACAACGGCTTGATCTGTTCCCTTGGGTTTGGCATCTGGTTTCCGTGAGATATTCTGGTTTTGACTTGGACTGTTAATTGCTGGGATTTGGATTCTGTTATTTATCTGGCACTTGATTGTTAGCAAAGGACTTGAACTGGCCTGGCTTTCCACTAAAGATCTTGGCAAAGAACTGAACTCTGTTTGTGTGTGTGCTCTGTGTGCAGGGCTTGACAATTACACAGATGCATCTACTGCCTGGGCAGTAGAAATGAAACGAAATGAAATGAGGTAAGAGAATCCCCTGGCAGGGGGCTGAGAGGGTAGCGCTGATGTCTACACTCCTGTCTCAGCCCTCTGTCATGGGATTCCTCACCACCTCCCAGCTGGGAGGCAGCAGTGGTAGCAGAGAAGAGTATCAGAGGAGGACTCGCTGCCAATGAGCCCACCTCTGCTGCTGTGGAGCCTCGCGGAGGCAGGCAAAAGAGCTGAGCTAGGAGGCCAGGTGAGTCCTCCTCCGACACTCTTCTCTGCTACTGCTGCCATTTTAAACAGGCTCCAGCCTCTGACAGCTAGGTTGGAGCCTGTTTAAAATGGCAGCAGCGCCGAAGAAGAGTGTCGGAGGAGAACTTGCATCTTCTCCTAGGCCAGCTCCTTTTCCTGCCTCTGTGCCTGGGCGCAGTGGTGCCGAGTCCTCCTGGGACACTCTTCTCTGCTGCCACTGCTGCTTCCCAGCTGGGAGATGGTGGGGAATTCCCCAGCAGGGAGATGAGAGGGGAGCACTGACATCAGCACTCCCCTCTCAGTTCACTGCCATAGGATTCCCCCACTGCCTCCCAGCAGTGATGGCGCCTCCCTCTCCAATTGGGTTGGCTTGTGACTGCGAGCCCAGCAGGTAAGGGAGCTGTTTTACAGTGGAATAGATCATTGTTTTAAATGAAAAATGCCATTTTGTTTCATTTGTAACAAAATGCTGCTGCTTCGTTTTGTTTTCTTACGTAACAAACTGACGAATCAGCATTTTGTTTTTCGTTTGGTGCCCATCCCTAGTAGGAATATGTTTATCCCATAGCTTTGCTTGCTATAGTGTGGTGTGGGCATTGCTTGACATCCTTTCCATCAAAAGCACTGTATTAGCAGGAGGGATGAAGCTCTGACCTACCTCGCTACCTACCCAACCTATCTACCTATCTACCTACCACCCTATTAGTACAAGTACTACTCTGGGCTTGCTGTATATAGCCACATGGCAAGACAATGTAAGGGATTTACTAGGTCTCTAAGGCTGCTTTCACACAACAACTAAAATCCGCTGCAAGGTGCTCACAGATGTGAAGCATAAAATCATTTCCCCATGAACAGCAGTACATAAAGTGCAGCCACGCCCACTTAAGTGCGACCCAGCATGTTTTACAAGTACCTGGTCTCGTGGTGGTAGAATCTTTGTCGCTGATCTGATGCGGATTTTAAACCGCATTACTAGAGTCCGTGGGAACACGGAAAATCCTCACCAAAACCTCCCCCCCCCATTATGGTATCTTTGCTGGGGTTCTCAGTTGTAGGATAAGAACGGTTGCGGATTTTCAAAACCCAACCATGGGAACATCCAATCCGCAACATCAACCATGTGAGTGCTCGGGGTGTTGGGTGATCCAGATCAAAGTCTGCTGCAGATTTTAGCAGTCATGTGAAACCAGCCTAAGGCTGCTTTTACACAACCCCTAAAATCTGAGGCAAAGGGCTCCCAGATGCAGAGCTTAAAATTGTTTTCCCACCAACTGTGGACTTAAAAAAAAAATAAAGTATGCCCACGCCCACCTAAGCGTGCCCCAGCGCATTATACAAGTACCTGGTCTCCGAGGTAAAAAATCTTCCCATGTGGATTGTAAAGCTGTGGATGCCGGGCTCTCCTCGCCTTCTGTTTGTTTTGTTGTCCCCACCGCCCCTTTAACAGCCTGCAATCCCTACGGGGCTGCTCCGACGGCAGACGGAGGTGAGTGGAGGTGAGCCTGCGTTTTTTTCCTCCCTTTTTTTCCTCCCTCCCCTCACTGCAGACAGGAGCAATGGAGTGCGTAAGGGTGGGAACACAGGAAGCAGGACAAAACCCCACGATCTCTGGTCCGAATTTAAGTTGCCAGCGGATTTTAGAAGTCATGTAAAAGCGCCCTAAGATTAAATTCTGTTCCATGATATCCACTTCCAGTGTGCGTACAACTGCATGTTAGGTCATTCTGCAGTGTTGATCGTTGGTGTACTCCGAGAAGCACAAGTACTGGGGATGGCCCATTTCTGCAATATCACAAGGGAGGGAAGACATCACCCCATTCTTTGGCTTTGTCTCTGAAATCTCTGGGAATGGAATGCTGCTGACCTGGGAGGAATAGAAGAGAAGTGAGGAAACAGGAGAAGGATTTGAATAGTATAGTCGACCGAATGCTTTTTATAAAAGGACTGGATTAATATCTGTGCATTAGTATGCAGTGATTATTTTTAGACACTAGAACATGCACTATTGTATGTGTATAGATAGAGTGAACTGTGGTCACATCTATCTGACCCATATTTGACTGTTTTGATTATAGTATTCCTAAAGGGAAACATCATTTCAACTGGCATGGAGGCAAATCATTGTGAAAAGGATGACAACTACCAGCCATGTTAAGGTACCAGCCTACCTTAATTTGACCATGGAAATGCTAATCAGTTCTATATCTGTCATTCAGCCACCATCCAGGTGGTGGTGGTGGTGGGAATGACTCTTGTTTAAATATCAATATTTTACTTCAACCATTTCAGTTTTAAACAGCCTAATTACCATGGCAATTAGGCTGGATAGCTTAGCGAGTTAGGTATCTGTCTCTGGAGCCAGAGTTTGTGAGTTTTACTTCCGGCCGTACCTCCAGGGAGAAGAGCCAGCCTGTGTGGCCTTGGGCAAGCCGCACAGTCCCAGGGTGCCTCCAGAAGAAGTAAACCACTTGTATTGGTAAAGCACTTTTGAGTATTCTGTCCCTGAAAAACCCTGAAAGGGTCACCATAAATTGGAATTGACTTGACAGCACATTATTATTAATTACCAGCAAGCCACCTGTGTACACAGTGAACTCTGTGAAATGTTTTTTGTGTTCATTAAGCAGTGACCTGGTTAGAATCATAGAATCATAGAGTTGGAAGAGACCTCAAGGGCCATCTAATCCAACCCTCTCCCATGCAGGAACCCCATCACAATATTTCCAACAGATGGCCATCCAGCCTCTGCTTAAAAACATCCAAGGAAGGAGACTCCACCACCCTTTGTGGCAGCATATTCCACTGCCGAACAGCTCCAACTGTCAAGAAGTTCTTCCTAATGTTCAAATGGAATCTCTTTTCCTGTGATTTGAAACCATTGCCCCAAGTCCTAGTCTCTGAAGCCATGGAAAACAAACCTGTTCCCTCTTCAATATGACATCCTTTCAAATATTTAAACATAGCTATCATATCCCCTCTCAGTCTTCTTTTTGAAAGGCTGAACATTCCCAGTTCCCTAAGCTGTTCCTCATAAGACATTTCCTCCAGACCCTCAACCATCCTGGTCACCCTCCTCTGCACCTGCTCAAGGTTGTCAACATCCTTTTTAAATTGAGGTGCACAGAACTGGACACAGTACTCCAGGTGGGGTCTGACCAGAGCAGAATAGAGTGGTACTATCACTTCCCTTGATCTAGACACTATGGTTCTGTTTATGGCTTTCCTGGCTGCTGCATCACACTGCTGACTCATGTTCAATTTGTGGTCCACCAAGACTCCCAAATACCTTTCACAGGTATCCCCCATCCTATATCTGTGCAATTCATTCTTTTTACCTAGATGTAGCACAAGGCAGTGTGACATTTCTTGTTTCTCTCTTGCTGGAGGCTGGACAGCATCCTGACCACTTTTTAATTTTATTTCATTTTTTTAAAAAAAATGCAGAACACCTGAATTTATTACCAAGCCACAATGTGGTAAAATACAGGAATGTTCATTGTTATTATGTTTTATTGGGGAAACTGCCTTTGATTGGGAAAACACCAGGTCCCATAATCTTTCTTAGGGTGTATGCTGGCCATTTATAACCATCCAGAGATTTCAGACTAACAATAATTTATAACCACACCTTCTACGTGATGATCATATTACTTTCAGGCACTGTGTATCAAAAAAACAAATTGACCATTTTCATTAAAATCTGAAGACTGCAATCTCTGACACCGCCCCCTCTGGCCCAGTAGACTGCATATAGATGGTGCAGATTTGAACTCAAATTAGATTGCCAAATTAATACAGCCTATTATAAAGGATTGTGTGAAAAGCTATTTCACCTAATTTGAGGTGTCCCTTACTGTAATGTCTCAGATTAACTACCCTGTTAGGAAGTAGCACATTTTAATGCAAAAACATTGCTTTTCAAAAGATGTGGAAGAGAACATATTCTGAACATTTGTTAACAAAACTCAGAGCCGCAGTGAGGAATCTTTCAAATTCAAAGAGTTTTTTATTACAACTCCCATGATGCTTTTATCATTGGCCATGCTTTGGGCAGCATTAAGAGGAACAGAATTTTCCCTTCCAGTAGGTAATGATGTGGAGAAGCCTAGAACAGGAACATCTCTGAAGGTGGCTCCAAACCATAGCTAAACCCCAGGGGGTTCTAAACCAGCCCAGTAACAATGGTTGGATAGTCAGGGCACTAAAAGGTAAAGAGTGCAAAAAACCCACTGTGGAAAAGCAAAACCTGCATGTCCATTTTTGCTACATCTGCCTGTCCACCTCAAGCAGGTTACATTCCTCCAGTCCTGACCTTAATAAAGAAACACTAAATGAACAGGCTAACCACAGAACCAATATGGCTGTCTCAGGCTCAGGTATGTATTCCACTCCTCCATTCTCTTCCCCATCCTCTCAAATGATCTATTAAGCCACAGGCATTGAAGCCTCCCTAACCCCACCCCAACCCATACTCAGACTGCTAATTGTGGAGCTCTCTGAGTTACATGAGACATGGGTGCCCCAAACCATTCCTCAAACTGACATTTCCACCATCGCTGGTTACTATCCTTCTTTTAGGTCGTCCTAGAAAAACTCTTCCCATATGGTTCATATGAAAATGTAGTACATCCCAATGGGTGCCCAAACCTATCAAATTCTACCACTGAAGCTCACAACACATGCATACTTTGTTTGGGGGAAGTGGTCAATTATTTGTAAGATATATTGCAGGGTACAGTTGGAAGGGCTTTAAGAAACAATGGCAGATTTTCAATGTACTGTACATGTTACTGTACGTATGCACAATATTAGGCTGTTAATCCAGACAAGACAGATATTCCTTACTGCTGTTTCTTCAAACTGCTGCTCAATCTTAACGTGCTACGCTACTAAATTCTGCATTTATTGAGGGCCTTCCCCCCCCCCAGCTGCTCCATGGGGGGAAGCAGTCCAACAATAACCTTCATCCTTGAAGCATATTTCTTCATTGACTCTGTCCTTAGAAAGCATCTTGTTTGAGACATCTGTGCTGTGTTAATTATAATAAACAGGCCCTGAAGTGGAGAGTATGAAGAAGAAGGAACTGTTGTTGAACATAATTTTCCACAACTTCAACCCTCATCTTAAATACTTGCACATTATGCCAGATTTCCTTTCTACTTTTGCTTTTCCACAAGCCTTTTCACCAGCAGTAATAGGTTGTCTGAGAACCATTTTTATTCCAAGTTTGTTTGTTTGTTTAGCCTATATGCCGCCCACTACCCAAAAGTCTCTGGGTGGCTTGCAATTAAAATAAACAATTCAAATAGTTAAAACATTAAAAGGCCTATAAAATTAACCTTTAAATACAATAATAAATACAATACACTAAAGCAATACACTAAAATTGCCACCAGGACCCACAATCAATGTTATATCAGTTAAAAAGCTAGAACAGGAAGGTTTTTACCTGGCCCCGAACATCTGCGCCAGGCGGGTGTCACTTGGGAGGGCATGCCATAATCTGGGGGCAGCTGCCGAAAAGGCCCTATACCTACAAGTAGACATGGGCACGACTCCGCGAAATCCTCGTTTCCGTTTTCGTTCGTCGTTTCCGTTACGTAGCGAGGAACGGTAACAAGAATTACTCCGCAGTCCTTCAGGTCCTAAGCCATTTAGGGCTTTATGTATCAAAATAAGCACTTTGAATTGGGCTCAGGCAACAACTGGTAACCAATGCAGGTTATACAGAATCAGTGTGATGTGTTCCCAGCGGCCCCTCCACTAACCAGCCATTCTGAACCAGTTGCAATCGCTGGACTGCCTTCAATGGCTGCCCCACATAAAGCACATTGCAGTAGGGATGGGCTCGAATAGAAAAAATGGCATTTTGTTTTGTTTCATTTCATTAAGGAGTTTGTTTTGCTTTGTTTCTTTTTTGTGAATTTTTGCAAAAAAATGTTTTGTTGTTTTGTTAATTCATTACTTTTTTTTACCCGCTTCCCCCCCCCACCAGCGCCCACTGCACAGCCCCTGGGGCCCGGTCGGAGTTGGGGCATGCCTACAAACGGGTGTGGGAGGAATAAAGAGGGGGAGCGGCATCGGAGCCACGCTGCTCTGGCCGCCTAAGCACGGCCTCCTTATCTCCCCTCCCGATCGGCCCCGCAATAACGGGCCACGGGAGGGAGGCACAAGGTGGTGGCGGCTTCAAAGCCGTGCTGCTCTGGCTGCCTAAACATGGCCTGCTTCTTATCTCTCCTCCCGGGGCTGGGCTGAGGCTCGAGCCCGCCACATCCCTCGATGGCACCAACAAGGTGCATGCTCCCTCCGTGCAGCTCAGCATGAAGGGACCTCTGGACCAGTACCAGGTAGGAGACATCTCCGCCCCCCATTAACGAAACAAACCTAACCGAACCAATTTTTCTCAGTTCGGTTCAGTTTGTGTTAAATTTGCCCCTAGGGTCATTATTTGTTTCATTACATAATGAAATGAATAACGAATAACAAAAAAATAATAATTTCCTGCTCATCTCTACATTGCACTAATCAATACGGGTGTTGCCAGTGCATGCATAACTGTTAGAGGCTCCATTCATCCAGGCAGGAGTGCAGCTGGTATATTTTCCGCAGCTGAAGAAAGGCACCCCTGGCCACTGAGTCCACCTGGGCTTTCAGAGTTAAACCGGGGTCAAGAAGCACCCCCAAGCTATGGATCGTGTCCCTTAGGGGGAGTGCAACTCCATCCAGGACATCTAAGCTGTCTGGTGAAGCACCCACTAACAGCACTTCCGTCTTGTCTGGATTGAGTTTCAGTTTATTAACCCTCATCCAGTCCATTATCCGGTCCAGACATGAGTTCAACATAGAAACTGCCTCACCTGAATTGGTGGGAAATGAGAGGTAGAGCTGAGTACCATCAGCATATTGCTGACTCCTTATCCCAAACCTCCTGATGACCTCTCCCAGCAGTTCCATGTAGATGTTAAACAGCACAGGAGATTGTATCGAGCCCTGTGGAACCCCATGACGTAATTGCCACAAGGTAGAGCTACTATCCCCCAGCATCACCTTTGGGAAATGGTCAGCCAGGAAGGAGTGGAACCACCGCAAAACAGTGTCTCCAACTCCCAACCTGTCCAGCCTATCCAGAAGGACACCATGGTCGGTGGTGTCAAAAGCCCCCAAGAGGTCCAGGAGTATTAACAAGGTCGTACTCTGCCTGTCTCTCTCCCATCAAAGGTCATCGTACAGGGTAACCATGGTTGTCTTTGTTCCAAAACCTGGCCTGAAACCTGATTGAAATGGATCCAGAAAATCAGTTTCATCCAGCAGTGCTTGCAGCTGTCCAACCACCACCCACTCCAACATCTTGCCCAAATAAGGGAGGTTTGCTACTGGTCGATAGTTAACCACCAGCCCTAGGTCCAGGTTAGGTTTTTTAAGGAGTGACCTCTCTTAATGAGGCATTCACTGACCCAGGTGCAAGCCCCCTTGGCAGATCTTTCAATTAGCCAAGAATGGCCAGGGTCAAGCAGTGTGGTGGTAGAACAGGCAGATCCAAGCACCCTGTCCACATCCTCAGGTCTCCACAATTGAAACCCATCCAATAACAGTGGACCTAAGCACAGCAAACTGGACACATCCCTTGATTCTGCACCAACAGTGGCATCCAGGTCACTGCAGATCTGAGTGATTTTCCCCTCAAAGTGGACAGCAAACCGACAAATGGTCCAGGACCTCCACAGTATCTCCTGGTTGAAGAAGTTCACAGATCACCCGAAACAGCTCTGCTGGACGACACTCTGAGGAAGCAATACGGTTGGTTAAATGTTGCCTTTTCACCAACCGTATCACCACAGAATAGGCCCGATAGACCCTAACCCTCAGCTCCCCAGAGTCCACCATCAACTGTGGTGCTTGTTGGATTCTGGGAGTTGCAGTCCAAAGAGGGAGAAAGAGAGAGAGATTTCCTTTCTCTGCTAACGTCCCAAAATTACTCCCATTCTTCCCTTCTTACCTAAATTGTATTTTACGACCCACTGTGCTCAGGTGCTGCAAACTAACGCCTGTGAGTCATGTTTGTGAAGATTCTCAGCCATCCAGGTGAGGTTGTCTGGAAGTTGAGTCATGGCAACTGAACTTCTTTTCTTGAGAGAGCAAAACATTTCGCTACTCATCCAAGCAACTTGGTCAGTCTGTGGATTACTTTATTATGACAATCTGTCTCCTGTTGGGTCTTCCGCTTTTCCTGTTGGTGTCTCCCACCCACCCACCCCCACTTTCTCAGCAATGTTGTCTTTTCTGGTCAGCTCTGTAATGTCATATATATGGATGGTAGAATAGCCTCAGTTTACTTATTTTTTTCCTCTAGTGAGAGTTCAAGATTGATTTGATTGAGCACTCACTTTTTTGCCTTTCTGTCTGTATGTGATATCTTAAGGCTCACCTTCAACATCACATTTCACTACCACCATGCCATCTTTCTTCACTGTCTTTCTTTCATGTACTAGAAATGATTTTGACCGTGGTTTCTAACCCTGACCCTAACCCTGACCCTAACCCTTGACTGGCAATATCAAGATGCCTGATCCTCCCTCCTTTTATATGTCCATTGGATTATGGGTAGATATCCCTTGAGGGCACCATCAACAAGATGACTGTCCTTTGTAAAAGAAGACACAAAGTCTCCTCCTTGTAGCAGAAATATTACATAAGTGGGTCTGAGACAGAGAAAAACTAGATAATGTCACACTACTACTATAGAATGGACACTTTCTGTTGATTTGTTGATATAAGAAGCAAAAAAGGTATCCGTCAATGGTTATTATCTGTGACTTAAGCACAGGGAGGAGAAAAGACAACAGGAATATAATATAATATAATATAATATAATATAATATAATATAATATAATATAATATAATATAATATTCTTTAAGGTGCCACATGTTTTTGACTTTTTTGTTTTCTTTTACAGTAATTCATTTTTCTTTCTTTGGATTTTGCCTGATATGTTTGCACAGACTAACAGCACTCCCTCTTCTAAAACTACAGGATACAAAAAGGGAATGGATGAACAGGTCATGTATTACTTACCAAGAAGTACAAAATTCAAATTCCCAGGAAACAGCTGTAACAGAGGGAATGCACACTTTTGCACGACTCCTTAAATTCCTCCAGGAAGTTTAAGAAATTCCACCTCAGCAAGAGCATTGTTGAAACACAGAGGAGGGAGATGCAGAAAAACCATCCTTGTGACATGACCTAGGAATTCCAGGGGCTTGAGGGATGAAGAGCAAAACCTTAAAGACTCCTGAGGGGCTCATGTTGTTGACAGGTCTTGATAACATCCTAAGAAAAATGCCATTATTTTGGAACAGTCCTAATGGCTTTTACAGTCAAATCCCAAGTAACCTTGAAATGTTATACAAACAGTACTAAACCATAACTGCCGCAGCTCCCCACCCCCACCCCCTGGATTTCTGTGAATCAGATGACTGGAGCAACAGACGATGCTCTGAACCTAAATGCCTCCCTGTTAGAGCTTGAGGAGCCACAAGCCTCATTGGCAGATTGCTCAAATCATCTTCGGTTCACTTGCCCAGAAAAACCTTGGTAGTTGCGATGCAAGTTACATTATTGTTTTTTGCTGTTCCAGAATCAAAAGGCGCTTTTACACGACCCCTAAGATCCGCTGGTCCCTTAAATTCGGACCAGAGATCTTAGGGGCTTGTCGCTCTTCCTGTGTCCCCACCCTGGCTGCTGGCTGCGTGAGGGGAGGGAGAGAAAAAAGGAAGAAAAGATCGTGGCTCACTTTTGTTCTGCCTCCGCTTGCCGCGGCAACATTCCTGTCTCTGTAAAGTAGCTCTTAAAGGGGCGGGAGCCAAAACAACAACAAACAGAAGCGAGGAGAGCCCCGCACTCACTATCCTTACACCGCATCAAGCAATTTTCACGACGGAAGAGCAGGTACAAGAAAAGTGCGCTGGGTCGCACTTAGGTGGGCGGGGTCGCACTTAATTTCCTCTAAACTCCGGAGCTGGTGGGGAAACATTTTTAAGCTCTGGAGCTTGCAGCCATTTGCTGCAGAGTTTAGGGGTCGTGTATAAACGCCCAAAGATAGGTGACCAAATGTCTGTTCAGCAGATCAGGCCCACTCATACCATTAGACTGAGAGAAGGCAGCTCCCTCAGGCTGCAGATCTCGTGTGCCATGAAAAGGCTACAGTGGTTAGTTGTTTGGATTTTTAAATTATTATTATACCCTTTTTGCCCAGAATGCAGAAAGATGCTTGGGAGAGTTTCTGCCTCTTCTGACACAAGGGAGTTTGGGAGGAATGGTGTGGTTTTAGTTGCATGAATCCCTTTGACATACACTTTTTTTCAGCAGTGGGAGGGAGAATCAAATTAAAGATACCCTCTTTGAAGATGTACTTTGCATTTCAAGGGAAAGTCTCAAACCTTCTTGAAATGTAAATGATAATACCTTAAGAAAGTGAGAGCTGCATCGTTCTGCATTGTGCAACAGGGTATCGTAAAAAGGCAAGAGGTTGTCTAATTTGTTATTGTTGGATTTCTGCTGGTAATGTAGGGAGAAATGCTTGTGAGATATATCTACCTTTAGTTGCCCGTGAAAGCTGAACAATCTTGGAAACTTGGAATCTTATAGTGTCCCCAAGATGTTTTTGGCAGCAATATTTTTTTCTCAGGATCATGGCAGGAACAGAGAAAGATGATTCAGTTTCACTACCCCACATGTCCAGTGACCATGAAGCGGACCCATTTTCCCTTCCACCGTTGAATATCTACATACTGCAACAATTGGAATGCATAATAAACCCCCTTCTAATTCTAATAACCACTCATAATTTCAAAGTGTGCGGAATGCATCGGTGAAGAAATTCATGCACAATGACAAACAAGCGCATTCCAGGTCTCAGGGGGTGCACCTTGTCTAAAAACATGGTAAACTGATCATCTATTATGATTCTGCAAATTCTGAGGGGAATTGGCATGTCTTGAACTTCTGCATTCGCCTTCATTATGCTCTAGTTATACATCTCTTAGGAAACAAAAGGAAACAAAATATTACAAATGAGAGTGACAAAGACTCCAGTACCTTCTCATCCACATCAGACCAAACCATAGCGATCTGTCACCAGAACTTCCCATCACTATTTTGGAATGGCAGAGTGTGTCACTGTAGTATAATAATAGTCTTCCTGTTTTTCTTAGGAATTCGGCTTTCGGCGCATTCAGCAGAAAAATAGTATACTATCTCTTTATAGAGCTTCCTATGTTTAAAGACTGGCACGTCAACTGCTCCAAGACTTATTTGTGTTTCTAACTAGCCTGGTAAACTGCAGGCTATGTATAATTCTGCTAAGTCATTTTTCAGGGTGACTCACTTCAGTCGGGAATTGCTGGATACAAATAAGGGTGAAGCATTTGAATGGCATGGCATGTCACAGAAAACTAAAAGAATAATATTAAACAGGAAACAATTATTTATACATGTTTTTGATCTTTCTAGGCACACACAGGCAGCCTAGTTCAATAGCCTGTGCCTCAGGCCTTTATATCCAGAGTTCATGAGTAACAAATCTTGGTTCTGCTTAGTGATTCAGCTTGAGACCATGAACAAATCATCTCTTTTGCGTCCTGTTTGCTCCTCCAGTCGATTAAGGCACGTGTACTGTGTAGTCATTTCCCCAACTTCAAGTGTGTCCAAGCTCCTGTCAGGAACTGGCCTCCTAAAAGTCATCACAGGCCATTTGAAGGAAATGTTGTGGCTCTCAAAACACTGGCTAGAGAGCGCAGGTAAGTGCACTAGTATTCCTACACTGAATCACCATAGTTACTAATAATCTTCGGGGCCCATTCCTCCTGCTGAAATAAACTGGGAATCCATTGTGTGGGTTTGGGTTTAAGACACTTGGACTTTAGGTTGGAAGGGAATGGGGACTGTGGCCTGATGGGTGGGCAAGGGGGCAGGGGGATACACGAGAGGGCAAGCAAGTAAAGGGATGATCATTCTAGTGAGTGCTGGCTTTTTCAGCAAGCCTGGAACTTTTTAAAAATCCTGCTATCTGGTAGCTGGAATGTTTAAAAAGCAGCTGGGGCATTCACATATGTGGAATGGATTCCAATGAATCCATTCCACATCCATCCCCAAATAAATGTATTTATATTGTTTATATAATTTATTTATTTATTTTTATATTTATATACCACCCGATTATCCCAAGGGAACTCAGGTGGACAATACAAAGACAATGTTAAGGAAAATAAATTCACATCCACAAAGAGCATACAAGTGGTACCTTGTATAAAGGAATTAATTCATTCCAAATGAAATTCTGTTAAGGAAATTTCCGATACGAATGCATTGAAAACAGAGTAATCTTAATCACGACCATTTTTATGTTGTACGGATTTGCCCCATAGAAGATTCTGTTAAGCAATTTCCCCCTATCTCTGGAAATTTTTTCTTTTAAGTGGATGTTAAATGAGGGTCCACTTGTATATGATAAAAACCCAAATGAAGATAAAAATACAGAATCAAGAATATGAAGGCAAGATGGCAAAAACATAGGCAGGTGAGCAAATAACATGAAAACAAATCAACCTCCCTGATCACTGAAGGCAGGGAAGCAAAAAAACAAAAAAAACAAACAAACCCTCACTCCCCATCACAGTACTCCACATGTGCTCCTACCTTGTCTGTACACTAAAAATTAAATCTTTTCCCCCCACAGATGATGGCATTCAGAGCCATAATATGGGTTCTCCAGAATCTGTCATATGGGTACCCCAATTTTCCTTTCCCTGTATTGCTCAGTCAGAAAGATCTTGTGTTCCCTGGTGGTCTCTGAGGGCCGCAACCCTGATTGGGTAATAGATTAACGATGGAAATGTTAGGCAATTCATTCCCAATCTTGGGCCTCAAGATGTTCTTGGACTATAACTCTCAGAACCCCTGGAAGCACTACTGCTTCTGAAGGATTCTGGGAGATGTAATCTGAGAATAGCTGGGGACCCAAAGTTGGAAAGCACTGCATTAGACAAACCACAGTTCACTAGGTGGCAGTGGACCACCCAGTACCTCTTTCACAACAAGGATGGTATAGAGATAAAGGTGAGAGGAGGATGGAAGGCATTCTGCTGCTTTCAGCCATTAGAAGAATGATGGTATTTAATTACAAGTAATAAACAGATAAACACTAACTTAGTTCTCCTTGTATCATGTAAGCAATAAAATGCTTCGTATTGTACTGTCCAAATATTACTACCTGATAGTTGCCAAATCCTACTCCAATATCCCTCCCCTCAGTCTAATATTATCAATTGTTCCTATAACTGAAGCTGCTTTGACACCAGAGATGTATAGAATAGAGATGGGCATGAAAGGAAAATATAGCATTTTGTTTTGTTTTGTTTTGTTTGTAATGAAATTTTAAAGTAGTTTTGTTATGAAATGAAATGAAATGAAATGCTATGCTATGCTGTGCTTCTCTGGGTCCTAGAGGCATCAAAATGGCAGGGGAGCTTCCTCAAGCTCTTCTCTGTAAGCCCCCCAAATTTGGAGAGGTTTGGGGGTCAGAGAGCTGAGTTATTAAGCTCCAAAGGGGGTGCCCCAGGGGAAAAAATCATTCTATTTGGATCCAGAAACTGCAGTAGGGCCCCCCCCCATGGGTGAGCAATTAGCACCACCACGGCTTGGCTTCTGAATCCCGATTCAATCAATTAGAAAGATTTTTTCCCTAGGGATGAAAAATTAAGTTCCATTTGGATCTTAATAACTGAACCCCTGACAAACACATACACCCCAAAAAACCCTCTCCAAATTTCAGGGGCTTACAGGGAAGAACTTGAGGAAACTCCCCTGCCATTTGCTCTAGGACAAATTGTTTCGTTCCTGGTGGTGGTGGGGGATGATGTTTCTTTTCGTGATGAAACACATCCTACCGTTTGTTACATAACCAAGTAATTTGTTACATAATGAAACAACGAAACAGCATTTCATTTTTCTTTTTGTGTCCATCTCTAGTATATAATCGAACTTGTATATTGGCTTCCCTGGGTCTTCAGATGAACACAATGCAGACAAATGAGTCAAAGAGCAGGAAGTGTCAATGCATTCTCAGGGCAGTTAAAAAGCAGGCAAAGGCCTATTTTGACCCGTTCTAAATCTGCCCCAAAGGTCTGGTTGCTGTCGCCATAGAGTCTAGGACAGACTCTGGCGCTGATCTTAAACAGTTTCAGCTAATTATTTTTATTCCTACTGCTACAGTCAGGCCAGCCTGTTAAATTACTTGACAGTGACTATCTAACATGCAGGATGGAGAAGATTAACTCCTGCATATTGTTTCAAGATGCAGCTTAACATGAGCACGCCATAGGACTGAAATTCTGGAGTCTCTTCTGTGTGGAAAAGATGACACACATTTGACGCTCAGGGTGGGTTATGCAAAACCGTGTCATTTTATGTTTCTAGATTTCTAATAGACGCAGGAACTTGCTTGCAAAAGCTAGTGTGCTCATCGCTGGGTTAGTCCGTAGTGTTATCACAGGATTTTTTTGTGTGTATTTTCAGCTGCAAGAGAATCAACTGTACTCCCTTTTGGTATTTAACTTAATCACATCTTTAGTCACTGGGCAATAAAGAACGCTGAAAGGGGGGAAATGATTCCTTCAAAACGTGGTGTGGGAAAAGAGTTTTGCAGATATGCTGCCTTCCCAGAAAGACCAACAAGTGGGTCCTAAATCAAAAAGCTTGGGCTGTTCCTGGAGGCAAAAATGTGGAAGCTGAGGCTGTCCTACTTTGGGCACATTGTGAGAAGGCAGGATTCTCTGGGAAAGACAATAATGCTGGGAAAGGTGGAAGGCAACAGGAAAAGAGGAGGACCAAATATGAAATGAGCTCATCCCCTAAAGGAAGCCACAGACTCGAGTCTACGACAGCTGCGTAGGGCTGTTGAGGACAAGACAATATGGAGATCACACCTTCATAGGGTGACTATTAAGTAGGTAGCAACTCAATGACACATAACAACAACAAATTTTTAAATATAGTGGTATCTCTTAAAACAAATTTAATTCATTCTATGGGTCAATTTGTATTAAGAAAATGTTGTCCTATGAAATACGGTTTCTCATAGGAATGCATTGAAAGTGGATTAATCCATTCCGGAAGCTAGAGTAAAGACAAAAATAACTAGATTTTCCCCAGCAGGTACATGCGGAACAGTTTTTTGTCTTGCAAAGCATCCCATAGGAAATTTTTTGTCATGTCTATTCCCAGAATTTTTTTCTTCCTATGAGTTTTTTTTAATCTTATGAGGCATTTATCTTAAGACAGGCATGTCCAAACTTCAGCCCTCCAGATGTTTTGGGCCACAACTCCCACAATCCTTTGCCATTGGAAATGCAGTCTTGGAATTCTGGGAGTTGTGGCCCAAAACGTCAGGAGGGCCAAAGTTTGGACATGCCTGTCTTAAGGGGTACCACAGTATTACCAATGACCACCTGTTATTATTTTATCTTTTTTGGTTCTGTGGGGGAGTGAATTTCTTTTATAGAATGAGGGGCCTTGGTTTTAACAGCAAAGTGACAAATATTGGTACCAAAACAATGTTCTCCAATGCATAATTGGACTGGAGAAATTATTCTGAGTACTTGTTTGGCAGTTTTAAAACCATATATCACTAACATCATACAAGCTTATATTTAACATCATGCCTAAACGAACCTTTCTGATCTATACATGGTGGGTAACCATGATTTCTGAACTGGAAATTTGATGTTAGAGTAGGTCATACGGTGACGAGATTTGTACACACTGTGATGGCCATTATGATTATTATGAAGGTCATATGATGGTAAGATGTGTGCCTTGTTGTGGTTATCATTATGATTATGATGTGTAACCTCTGCTCATACAGGTTCTGCAGGATTTCAAAGCTTCTGCAAAAACCTACCAAACTTGTTCAACCAGAGGGAATGATAGGATGAGTAAGTACATCAAGTAACATTTGGCTTGCCATCTTCAACTCTCTCTTTGGCTTTGTTTTGCATGGAATTGTCCTGCAGCATTCCATTTCCTTGCTCTCTGAGTTAACCTCCTCCTTGCTTCCTGACTTCTGTGTTTGTTTCCTTGACTTTGCAGGACCTTTTGGCACCAAACTCACCATCCTTTCCCCTCTGTTGCTGCAAAAGCCTACCATTCTGTATCTACAGACAACAGGTCCTTCAGATATACAGGACAGGTCATGACTGTTTATCTGTTTTAGTACTTTCTGTGGTCCTACCTGGGTGGCTGAGCATCACATTAAACTCTATGGTTAGTAGTACATCATTATTTTTTAAAAAAAATCTGTTCTTTAGTGTTGTGTCTGAGCAATCAGAAAGTCAGCTAAGCCAGATATAGCAGAATGGGTGGGCTGGTCTCATGGTGTTATAAAGACTGAATTGCATTGAAAACTTTCAAAATTGCTGCATGGCTTGATGTGGTATGAGGGTGAGATGAGTAGACTAAAGCACTGCAGAATGAAAAATAAATAAACCCCCACCCACCGTTAAATACCCAGAAATTGAAGGGTTTGACCTGTTTCAACTTTTTTTCAGGCCTGCATCACTGGATGAAAGAAGAAAGTACTCATATAATGGGTGCAAAGAAAGCTACACGAGCATTTAGAATAGCTCAAAGAGTCCTGGTAGTGCATTTAACACTTGGTTTCTGTGTTTGCTTCTTTAGGCAGCATAGCCCGGAGTTCTGCAATATCCCATACAGATTGGAATGATTGCTGATCCAGTTTTTTTTCCCTCCTGAACCTGAAACTCCTTGTTTGGGTGTTAACTCAGAAATAGAATCCTGATTCTTCCCTTTCTCCTTGGAACTTCCTCAACTGAGTGTTATCATAAGCTGAAATAGCTTTCTTTTAAAAATGTGGACATATAAATATATATATATATATTGAGTCAAACCAAAGGAATTTGCTTCTGCCCTGGGGTGTCAGTCACCCTTCCTGGTTCCTATGAAAGCTGAATTAAGGAAATATGCCCGACCCAAATCCCCTCCTTATATAATTGCCTGTATTTTGTTTTTCTATCTTTCTAGTTATTAGCAGCACTGATCATACAATGTAGTTGGTAGCCTTCTGGCTGACATTGTGCAATTATCTGAGGCAAAAGGAAAGCTGCTTAGCAAAACACTTACTGATTATATGCCGCAAGTCACTTCATTCAATTTCTAACAGATTTCCAAGTTACTGTATTACCTACTTACCTAACTATCCTATTTGAATGATAACTAAAGAAATGAGATTGTTTGCATATTATAACACAGAATAATAGAATAATGAAGTAGTAGGTGCCTATGAGGCCATCAACTCCTGCCTCAATGCAGGAATACAAATTTAGGTGGTTGCCTAAATTTCTCTTGAATGCCTCCAGTGTCAAAGCACTCAGCACCTCTCAAGGTAATGGCTCCTTTGTCACACTGCTCTTACAGTTAGGAAGGGAAACTGATTGCAAGCCATTGGATTTGAAGTAAATGTACACGTGGGTGCCTTGAAGCAGAGATGGGCGGAAGATAGAATGGATCTACCAGGGGATCTCTCTGAGTGATTCCTAGTTGCAGTAACAATGCACCACACCGACTTCACATAAACAACAGAAATCTTATGCAATGGCCTTTGATCTCAAGTGATTAATACACAAACCTGTGGGACAGCCCACCTAAAAATAAGAAGACATTTCCATTCAGCTTTTTATTTTTATTGAGAAGTATAGATTTCCGGAGACTGTATTTTAGGATTGAACTAGTCATTGTATTTCCCATGCCATTTGATCCAGTATGTGGAATTTTCGTTGCTGACTCCTTTTCTTCTTTGAATGAAAGGAGCCTCCAGTCTGAAAAATGTACTAGCTCTGGGGCAAAAAAGAAGATTCAGGTCATCACATGAGTGGGGGAAGAGCCATTTTCATCAATAAAACAGTACAGATAAGGAAGAACGATTCCACACATCTCAGTCTTAATATGTCTGTGAAGATTCTCAATCATCCAGGTATGGATTATATGGAAGTTGAGTCATGGCAACTGGACTTCTTTTCTCGTGAGACTGAAATGTTTCACTATTTATCCAAGTAGCTTCTTCTGTCTTGATTCAAATTAGGCCTTTATGGCTGCCATTGCTTCCTCTCTCTAAAGAGTCTATAATGAAAGCATTCAGTTTTACAATAACAAGTGGTTTTTTAAAAAAGTAAGATCATGGCAATGTGTGAATGAGTCAGAGACCCTGAGCTCTTCTAGATTGGGCTTTTTTACCCCAAATGTTTGTGTACATTGAGTAAACTTCTTGTGAGACTAACAGAACTTTTAGAAGCCACATGTCTAAAAACACATCTGTTTGGGAAGATCTTTTGAAATAATTTGAAATTACTTGAAATGCTTGCCCTTACTACAGCTTCTTGTTTGGAGCTTCAAAAAACTTTTATGATGTGCTAACTGAGAGCAGATGTGGAACTGAACACGATGGGAAACTTTGAGAAATGTCATATGGCAAAATTCTGCTTGGCAAAAAAAAAAAAAAAAACCCAACCCAAAATAAAATAAATATGAAAGTCAGTAAGAGGAGCAGCAGCAACAACAACAACAAATCCTCAGGAAGGCATGGATTTTGTCTCTTTTGCTACAGCTTTACATCATGAAGATAGTTGTTCATTCATTTATTCATTAACTATATTTAAGGTGTTCTTAGGTCCATAGGCCAAGAATATGGCTAGTTGTGTAAGAGATACAACTAACTTATTGAGGATAGTGCCCAAAAATACACCATTCCTGTACAAGTAATCAAAAATGCCATTTTGAACCATGCCACAGCACATTTAGTCACTACATCCTGTGACTTTGTACCCCCACACACTATATTTGGTAATACAATGATTCTCCAGATCAATGGCTTAGCTGTGTGTGTATGAATGCTTCCCTAATGTGTATGATTGACTGACTAATTGATTGTTTGCTTGAGTGAGTGGGTCAGTCAGTGATTGATTGATTTTCATCCCACTTTTCTCCCCAAGGCAGCATAGAAAAAATTTAAATGCAATAATCAAAACAAATTGATTAAAATTTAAAATAAACTAGAGCACCTATTTAGTTAAAGCATCATTCAAAACCCTCTACTTTACCCATAACATTTAAAAATACACAATAAACTTTCTGGACATCACTGTGCAATTATATAATTGCTCTCTAAACGCCATATTATACCAAAAATCCACTGATATACTTATTTACATGCCTCTGGCCTCCATCAAGAACGCATGACAAAAATCTATTGTCAATAGCCAAGCCCTTCAGTATTATTTCATCTGCTCTGATTCACTGTATAGAGACTCAGAAGTTGAAGATTTATAACAGGTATTTCTTAAACTAAGGTACCTCTTTCATGAACTATAGGGTAGGGGAAAATGGGGACCAAAATAATTGTCTTCAAGACTGGCCCAAAATAGAAAATGACAGAATATCATAGTCCGTCCCCTACTAACCCTGACTAAGGTCACACAAATGTATCATCAATTTTCTACAGCACATTTTGGGCAATTATACTTCCTTCCCCTAAGCTATAGGGCATGGCCTATAATAGTCTACAGACAGATCAATCTGAAGCAATTATGGAGACATACGACACAGATACCGAAATGGATCAAGTCTCTGCTGCATACTCAGGTTATACCACTATTATAGGCCCATCAACATCACCCACAGCATCAGTGGCTTATTTATTTATTTTCATATTCTAAGGTGGCCTTTCTTTGCCAATGGTGCCCCTCTGCAATCTACATTCAGCAAACAGGAAAAACTACATAGAAAAATTAAATGGGTCCAGATCCGGCATCAGAAATAGCAACACATCGCTGCCATTCCAGTATCAGAACTTCATTTTCCTAGGACAAGGATCTCAGAGTAAATGTTGTGGAGAAAAGGCATTACAGACGGAGGGAGGGACGGAAGAAGGGAGAGACAGCTGAAGTGGACAGTCTTCACAGATTCCAATGCAGTAAACCAATGTATGGCTTGTAGGTGTCAGATTCCAATGTATATCGAAATAAGAACTAACAATTGTTAACACACTTTCTATGCTAATACTCTGAATTCATCCACAAACTTGGTTGCAGGTACAAGCAAAAATTTCTTTTCCTCAGTATAAATCTAACCTCAGCATATTTCCTGAAAAACATCTGGTTACATAGGATGTCTATGCAATCAGCACTTGGGTGTGATTGATCCTATTTCATTTTGAAAGCCCTTTCACCACTATAATTATCACCCTATTTTCTGATCCCTATGTCCTCAAGCTTTGCATACACTCCCCTTTGCAGAGATAAATCTGTGGCTTAACTATGATGCCCTATGTGTGTGGAAATGGACAGTAATCCACAACAGCTCATGATGAAATAATTCTGTTGGTGTTTAAGCAGACATGACAGTTTTATTTCTATTTTTGTTTGTATAATACATACTGTAAGTGGATGTTGAAGGGAGGGATTCATACAGACCTGCAGTGACCGCTGGAGTGATGGTATCTACAGTAAATGCAGAGCTGTGATGGTGAGCCTAGGCACCCGTACCATCTTATGCAACAGTACTGAGTGGGACTTGTGACAGGCACAATCCCTCCCTAATCATCACTTGACGACACTTGCTTGTCAATGCTGTCATCCCTTTCAGCCCAGTTCTGAGCTCCAAAAGACTGGGCTTGTAGGTGTCAGAATGCTTCTTTTTAGAGAACTTTTTCATAAGGGCAACACTGAAAGGGATAGATGTGCCTTTATATATATTTGCTCCCACAGGGTCATTAAATACTGGATTAAACCAATCTATGGCAAGACCAATGCTTGAAAAGGTATATTTTGGACTAGGATATCCAGAATCCCCCAGCTAGCCTGATAATAACTCCCAAATGTCATGGGTGGATTGTGCACTCTGAATTCATAATGTGTGGAATATATGTCTGGAAAAATAACTTTTCCAAGCTTTGGAGAGGAAGGAGATGTTAGAAAATAACAAAAAAGGCCCTCTTGCAAGTTTACCATATATTCCACAAAGAGATAATGAGGCCAGCAATAAGGATTTGTCACAAGACCCTGAAAAACAGGGCACTTTGTGTTAAAGAAGGCAAAACCAAACCTATGATTCTGCCCATTGTGTGCTGCATCCATTGTGACCTGTCCTTCATTGTGACCTGTCCTTCATGAGCATTATGGACACAAACCACTTGAATCATCGTGTGGCATGCGCCTACTTGGAGTTCAGCCTGTGAATGAAAAATTATATTCAAGTGATTGAATCTCAGATTTACTCTTATTATGAGGAAGATCAATAACTTTTAAAAATTGAGAGCACTTTTCCATATATATATATTTTAGTGATTGCAGACAGAGCCACCTACTTGCATTGTTATAAGCAACAGGGCAGGAGTCCTCTATCAGAAAGTTAATTTCCAGTTTTGAAAGTGAAGAGGGCAATGGAAGTTGGAACAGAATCATGAGTAACTGAAGGCAAATGCGTGTCTTTGCTTTTCTACAGTTGGAAGGATGAGAAAAAGAATAAGTCTTTACAGAAATGTGTGTGCCTGGGATCTAACCCAGTGTGATACAGTGGCTAGAGTGACAGACTAGGACTGAGAAGACCTGCGTTCAAATCCCTGCTCAGCCACAAATGTTCGCGGAGGGTGTGGAAGTAGTAAAACCACTCCTTAAATATCTCAAATATTTAGGAATTCCTATTAGGGTCACTTTAAGTCAGTTCCAACATGATGGCACATGACAACAAGAGGATCTCACAGAGGAATGGGCTGGGAAGGGTATTTCTTACAGATGGGCATCATGTGTTACACACTGCCATGGTGCATTTGGGATGGTTTGTGAACTGGACACATGGGAAATCAGTCCAGAGTCTTTCACTGTATGCTAAACTTGCAGCCAAGAAAAGTAACATTTTCGGATCCCACCTCCCAGAATCCCCTTGCCCAAAACAACTTTTTAAATGTAAGAACATAAGAACATAAGAAGAGTTATGCCGGATCAGGCCAAAGGCCCATCTAGTCCATCTTCCTGTATCTCACAATTGCCCCACCAAATGTGTCTGGGAATGGACGAGACTAGATATCTGTCTCCTGATACCACTCCCCCCGCATGTGGCCTTGAAGTACCCTGATTTTAAGCTTGGATATTACACATCTCCATCATGGTTTGTAACCTGTGATGGACCTTTCCTCCAGGAATCATCCATCATAGGTTACAAACCATGATGGAGATGTGTAATCTCCAGGCTTAAAACCAGGGTACTTCAAGGGCCAGATGCAGGGGGAGTGGTATCAGGAGACAACCTCTACTCAGATGAGCATGGTCTTCAGTCATACCATGCATGCCAAGCTTAAAGATTGGCACTGGAGCATGTTGGAAGTTTGTAGGGCAGTGCTGTTACGTTGCTTCTAAAACTATAGGCTTTCTAAAACAAGCATGTGGTTGCCTCTGTTTTTCCAACTAGATATCATCATCATCTACTGCTCAGACAGTTTTTCAGGTACAAGAGCTACAGACCTTTTAAATAAACCTCTGATTTTATTAGCACTCCCCAGCTACAGTGAGAATTACACTCCAGAGCAGAGAAGCTGGATCCTGGGGAGCATTCTTCCTATTGGGGCATGAGTCACTCTGGCACCAGAAGGAGAGTTGTGAAATCACATGAAGATTCCATAAATTCTCTGTGTACAACTGTAAAGAAAAGGGGGAGAGAAGCCTTTATTGCCAGATGTTTTTCTCTTTCTTCACATAAAATATGAATGGAAATAATCATAACAGTATACTGACAGCCGCTTGGTCTCTCCTCTAAGTTCTCTTACAAATTTTGTAGGGCTCATGCTTCCAGCTGGCTCGTCAGTGAAGTGTGAAGAAACATCTACAGTGGTACCTTGTATAAAGGAATTAATTCGTTCCAAATGAAATTATGTTTAGCAAATTTTCCTTTATACAAATTTCCCATAGGAATGCATTGAAAACAGAGTGATCCCATTTTTATGTTGTACGGATTCTCCCCATAGGCGATTATGTTAAGCAAATTTCCCCTATCTCCGGAATTTTTTATGTTGTACAAATATTATGTTATACAAGCTGTTTGTTATACAAGGGTCCACTGTATCTGCCTTTTTTAATTCTGAGATTAAAACACACTCTCTGGCCATACAAGCTTCCTCCTCAGCACAAGTTACTTGTAGGTAGATGAACGGCAAATAATAAGGCTGGTTCCATTAGCAGATGCACTTAGGGTTAGAGTTATGGGTTCTTGGCCATGATAAGCATGCACTCTGTGAAGCAGATGAAACATAACACCCCTCCCTCCTTATCCTGTTCTCTAGCATTCCCTGTACAGTCCAGGAACTCAAGGAGCTGCTCTGTACAGAGTCAAATCACAGGCTCTCACAGGCTAGAAGTAGTGTCTGGCAGTGAATATTACTAGACTACCTGGAGGCACCACCCCTACCATTAGGCATCCTGAGGCCGAGGGGGCAACAAGCAGGTAGATGAATCAACGCCAAGGATGGTCTTGGCAGGGATCTTGCTAAAGGCAATGGCTATTCTTTGAGACAAAGTCCAGTTTTGGCCTGTTGGGAACTAAGATTTTAGAACACAAGTTCTGTGAAGACCCTGTTCCTATTGGGAGGATGTGGACACCAAAATGAGGGGAAAGAATTGTAGCACTGTTGCAAATAAACTCACAAAATTATTCGCCCAGAACAAATGCATGTAGTTCAGTAGTCTGACCCAGCATATTTCCTACTTCAAAAAAAAATGTATTTGCCTAGGGCAGTGTTGGTGAACCTATGGCACGGGTGCCAAAGGTGGCACTCGGAGCCCTTTCTGTGGGCACCTGACATCGCCCCTTCACAGCCACATGTATTCAGGTTAAATTGGCACTTTGCAAAAAATTGGTGGGTTTTGAATCACAGTTTGGGCACTCGGTCTCTGAAAGGTTTGCCATCACTGGCCTAAAGTCTATGCTTATAAGGTTAAGTGGCTATTTAGAAGCCTGAGTTCCAATTCAGAATGTTTTTCTAAATTTGCTACATTGGTATAACCAGAGTAACTTCATTACACTGGAGCCCTGTAGTGCAGTGGTTAAATGCCTGTACTGCAGGTAAAACTGTGCTCACGACCTGGGGTTCAATCCCAGGTAGCAGGTTCACGGCCTTCCATTCTTCCGAGGTCGGTAAAATGAGTACCCAGCTTGCTGGGGGGCAATATGTAACCTACATACTGTAATTAAAACTGTAAACTGCCCAGAAACTACTTGAAGTTGTATGGGGCGGTATATAAGCAGAACACTTTGCTTTTGCTTTGCTTTACTTAGTAGCCAGGTGTGTCAAATTGTTAGAGTGTGTTTTATGCTGCAACATGAGAAGTGCTGGATCTCATTTCTCCCTCAATATCATAGCAAGGGCACCAATGAGACTTTCTTGTCTTGTACTTTCCTGCCAGCCTAGAAGTCAAACCTGGAGAAGAAGAAAATGAAGTAGCAGCTGTACCAGTCGTGGGGGGGGGGGGTTAATAACTCTAAACAGTGATGAAGAGTCGGTTCTTAACTCAAAGATGTCCTGGCTGTAAAGGATTTGCAATAGGCAGAAGCCTCTTCACCACCATAAATCCTTTTAGGCCTAGAAAAATGCCCTTATACAATAAAACCCCACCTATTGCGGGGGTTAGGGACCCGACCCGACCTGACCCATGATAACTGGAAATCTGCCATGCCATATGCGGATGCTGGGTCGGGTCAAAACTGGGGGGGGGGGCTCTCTGGGGGCTCTTGTACTTACCCCAGGCCCGGCACTGCCCCAAATTGGCCTGCAACGGGCTTCCTGGGCCCTCGCAGGGCCCCAAAGTGCTTTCTAGTGATCCGGAGGTAACTTCTGGTTAACCAAAAGTCACTTCTGGTTTGCGGGGAAGCACTTTTGGGGCCTCTGATGGGCCTGGGAAGGCCTTTCCTCCTTACCCCCAAGGGGCCTTTTTTCATATACTGCAGATGCGCGATATACCAGGACCGCAGTATATGAACTGCGAAAGGGTGAGGGACAATTGTACCAACAAACTGCAACTTCAACTCAGGGAAACACTCCATCCACAGAAATGTGTGCAAATAAGTAAACAAAATGGTTCTTATTCTTTCTACTATTCCTGTCACAGAGTGAGATATGAAAAGTCTAAGTCCTAGTTAATGAGAGAAGAACTGGATTACTCTGGGGAACATAAAGCTGTTCTGCTCTGTGAATCCCTGCAAATTCCTGCAGAACTCTGCAACAGATGCAGCACTGTTTCAGGCAGCCCTCATCCACCTTGACTGGTTAGGACTGTGCCCTTCACACCTGTGACTACGAACAGGCTTTAAGGGCTGAGATCATTTGAGTTCCAGACTCATATTAAGGCTGGATTATGATACGGCAATTCAAATCAGAATGCAGCAATGACAGAAACATTAGTAAACTCATAACCAATGGCTGAAAAACAATACCCAGAGTACAGTTAGTATAACCATTTCAAATACATAGTCAATAGATACCATCAGTATGGCAACTTGTCAAGAAATCTGCAAATGCGGCTCGTTTGTTTCTGCTGACACTCTTATTCAGTTTAGTTGACGAAACGATATTTGCATGCAAGAAAAATCATTTACTCCACTTTAATCTTCAGTTATGTATACATCCATTATAGAATGCATCATTGTAGGGGAGGCATCCCTTTCCACCAAAACAAATAGAGGTGGAATGCTTTTTTAAAAAATGACACTCACTCACTCACTCGCTCACTCACTCACTCACTAACTCACTCACTCACTCTATCTATCTATCTATCTATCTATCTATCTATCTATCTATCTATCTATCTATCTATCTATCTGTCTGTCAGTCAGTCAGTCTGTCAGTCATGCCCTCTTCTGAGATACTCCATTTCATTCCACACATTCCTCCTTCTGCCCTGGCCATTTGGAAATCTAGTTCTTATCCTTAACAAATAAAAATAAACCTCTTACTAACCAGCTTGTGATTTTTATGAAAGCTTGAAGTGTAATTGCTAATGCAGACAGAAAGCTGTCATTGTAGATTGGCAAATAACTGGGGGAAGGGTATATGCATCCTTTAGATAGATAGATAGATAGATAGATAGATAGATAGATAGATAGATAG
>JAHTLZ010000330.1:60271834-60282326 GCA_023846285.1 Phrynocephalus versicolor
GATAGATAGATAGATAGATAGATAGATAGATAGATAGATAGATAGATGCTTCTACTATACTTCTAGTGCTGCATATGTTACTGTTTTGTTGAACCTGAATAGAGTACAGCATTTTTCATCCAATAGTGCATGTGACTGAGCTTCAAAAAACTTCACCTCATCTTATTTTCATCCTGAACTGAAGGGTGCATTTCTTTGGCTCCATGAAAATGCTGGTTGGGATGGGAGGGTGGTTCCTTCCTTTGGGCTGGGGGTACTTGACTGGAGTTTTATTACATTATGGTTTCAGATTCATATGGCAAACAGAGATTGCCTCATTAGTCTCAAAGCTTTACCACTAATGTATTTTGCATCCAAGAAACTGAGACTTCATTCTGCAATAAAGCCATTCAAGGGCTTTTCCCATGATAAGTGCCTCCAAATGTACATCTAAGGATCTTGGTGAATGCCAGTCACAAGGGTGCATCTCTAGATTTATACCACAAAAGTGCCATAATTCAGTCTTGAATGCTCTATGCGACCAAAAGGAACACTATAATATTTCTGCCCTCCAGGGCAATTGTGGCCTGTGGTTCTTGAAATGTATACTGTGTTCTTCATTCATTCATCCTAATCCTGAACCCACCCCACCCTAATCAGAGCATCCTGGTATTCCACCCAGTAGGCTTAACAAGCAAGATCAGAACTGTGCTTGCCTCCCCTGTCCCATAAGGTTCCATTATTTATTTATTTTCCCCTTACATTTCACTCCCCTGGCTGCTATGAACACCACCATCATGACTTCCTTTGATTTTCCTCTGGAAATTGACTGAAATCAGTCTCCTACATTTTATGATTAAAACAAATATATATGTACAGTGGTACCTTGTATAAAGGAATTAATTCGTTCCAAATGAAATTATGTTAAGCAAATTTTCCTTTATACAAATCCCCATAGGAATGCATTGAAAACAGGGTGATCCCATTTTTATGTTGTACGGATTTTCCCCATAGGCGATTATGTTAAGCAAATTTCCCCTATCTCCAGAATTTTTTATGTTGTACAAATTTTATGTTATACAAGCTGTTTGTTATACAAGGGTCCACTGTATATAAAAAGTGGCAATTATTATCTTATTTTTGCACTCTGAGCCTACTATTTAGGTCCCTTGCTAAAGAAAGGGAAGGTCTGGGATCTGAAAGATAAACTGGACTTTTCTGCTTCAAGGGACCCCAAGAGTCACCCTGTTTGTAATAAAGGTGGCTAGATGTAGGAAGAAATTTAAGAATCCAGAGTTAAAACCAGCACTGAGCCCAACACTTTAATAGCATGAATATAATCTGATAAATTCACAAGTTTTAGTATATATCAACACAATCATGGCCAAATACCACCTGCAGCTGATTAAGCTATCTCATAACTATTGATTCAAAAGTATCTGAAAGTAGACTTAAAGGTATCTAACATGTATGTACAGTATATTTCTTATGTCTTTCACCCTAATTTTAGCTGTTTTTACTTTTATTTTATGTCAATCAGAGTTACTGCAGCTGTTTCATCTTGCCATCATCTTTGACTGGTGTAATAAATAAATAAAATAAAAATTACTGCTGTATTGCGCCAACTATGGCCTAAGTCCAGTTGCTAGACCTAACCAGACTGAGCGCATTGAAGCGGTGGGATTTCCTGACATATGGGTTATCAATATTTAAGAGTAGATTTCAATGACTCTCAACTAACTAGGTGGGGCAAATAACTAGATTTAGGATGATGTGCATACAGGGGTCAGTAGAGGTAGAAAAAGATAATTAGATTGCACGGTTGCCTTCCCTGATTTCCTTTAATATATTTTTTGGTTGATTTCCCCCATCAAGACTGATGCCTTCAAGTCTAACCTTGCTTACACTTTCCTTCCTCCTGAGTCCTCTTTTTCTTAGCAATCTAGCCTTATGAGGAAAGGCTAAAACATTTGGGGCTCTTTAGTCTGGAAAAAGGCGCCTGAGGGGGGATATTATTGAGATGTACAAAATAATGCAGGGCATGAGTAAAGCGAATAGAGGGAAGCTCTTGTCCCTCTCACAAAATACCAGAACTAGGGGACATACTCGAATTCAGGGCTGGGAGAGTAAGAACAGACAAAAGAAAATATTTTTTTCACCCAGCACGTTGTTAGTCTGTGGAACTCCCTGCCACAGGATGTAGTGATGGCATCTGGCCTGGATGCCTTCGAAAGAACAGATTCCTGGAGGAAAAGTCCATCACAGGCTACAAACCATGATGGAGATGTGTCATCTCCAGGCTTAAAACCGGGGTACTTCAAGGGCCAGATGCAGGGGGAGTGGTATCAGGAGATAGATATCTAGTCTCGCGCGCTCCCAGATACATGTGATGGGGCCACTGTGAGATACAGGAAGTTGGACTAGATGGGCCTTTGGCCTGATCCAGCATGGCTCTTCTTATGTTCTTATGTAAGATGTCCGTTTTTCTCTATCAGATGTGTAGTTTCTTATAAAATACTTCTCATTTATTTATTCTTTGATACTTTATTCCAAGCACCATCTACTAGATGGTGAGTTGTTCACCCCAGGTGGCAAAAAGAATGGTATAGCTTTCCTCTGAGAGCCCTCTTCCTAGCTCTAGTTAGATTCTTCCTAGGACCATAGAAGTAGTTCCTCCAGGGCATCTTATTGTTCCTCTAGTACAGGGGTGGCCAAACTTCAGCACTCCAGATGTTTTGGACCACAACTCCCATAATTCCAAGCCTGTATTGCCAATGACAAAGGACTGTGGGAGTTGTGGTCCAAAACATCTGGAGGGCTGACGTTTGGCCACCACTGCTCTAGCATGCCTACTTACCCATGTGAAGAGATGTGTGGGTGGCTTCTCCTGCCCCCTGGAATGTGCACACTGTAGTGATTTGGTGCACTGCGGAAGTGCATCCTGCCAGCTACGCACAAGTGCACCCTATGTCTGCAATGTATTGACAGTGTTTTCAATAACATCACAGAATGAAACATAGAACTTTGTGCATTAAAAACCAACCCTTAATCATCCTTAATTTGGTATAACAATGACATTACATACGCAGATCATGTCATTTAACATCAGAAAAGCACCTGGGCTATCATTTCGAATTACACATGTTGCTTTATTTCCAAGGCAATTGTACATAAAATATAGAGGTTGCTCCTCCAGAAGAGGAACATGGTTACATAAAATGAAAACATAGCAGAGGCCCAAATTTCCAGACTGAATCCAGACGTCGTCATATTTAACAGTTGATTCATTGACGTTGGAGGGACTTCTTAGTTGTATGACTAACATCGTGCCACAGATTTGATTGGGTCTACTCTAAGTATGGCTAAGCTTGAATCCAACCCTATATACAACTGCATCATTTTGCCAAGTTGTCGGGGGGGGGGTTCAAATGGCAGGCCTCCTTCTCCCTCTTCCACCCCATTTCAGTTTACTAAGCCTATCACAGCTGCCATTTATTTCATTGGTACTAGAGCAATATGGAGGTGATCACAGCCTCCTTTACAAGGTTTTATAACAATTACTGAAACAATCCATATGGGACACTTTGAACATTTGCAGTGTGTTGCACAAACATTCAGCTTTAAGTGCTTTTAGGCCCTTCCAAGATGGGATCCTGGATAGAATTCATCTGTTAGGTCCTTCAGACCCTCTACATTAGCACTTCGGGAAATAGCACAAGGAGAAAGCAATGCTGCTTTCCAAAATGTCAAAGAGTTCTCTTAGACACAGGACATGGCCTTGGTACTTTGGTGTCCTGAAGGGAGTGTGTACAGATAGATGTGTGGATGTATGAGTTGGCTTTTGAGATTTATGTCCCATTTCTGAGCTTCAGAAGAGCCCCCAAAGAAGTACAAAGACGCAACAGCAGGCAAATAACAGTGTTTTCTGTGGATCTTAAAAGAAAAATTTAAGAAAGTATTTGCTAGCCATGCTTTGGAGTATATTTTTCAAAGTAAACATTCTAATAACGCATTCATACTTTCCCCCAAACCAAATGTTGCAGTGCTTCAATAGGTAGTTTTTCTTTCTTTCCTGATATTTTTGTTTGTTTGTTTATAGTTTGACAATCTCTCCCTCATCCTCTTCTCCTGTTTTTCTTAACTGTATCCTGTTATAATATTCCCTTTGGAAGGTCTTTTATAGAGTATTTTTACACAGATGATGAAAACTTCCTTCCTGGCCTTTGCAACCTCTCTTCAGATGTCGACATCAGAGATAATAGCCTTTTGCTCCGACTGCTATGACTAGAGATGAACAGGACTTCACAGTTTCCACACGTTTCACCAGTCAACTTTCTTTATCTTTGGTGTGTACAAAACCTTGTGTGTTACAAACAGTGCTCCTCTGTTGGCCATTAAGAAGGAGGAAGCATTAACATTCAAGGCAAGCTTTGGCAAGATAGTCAGCATTTTCAGCTCCTTTTTCTCAGCTGAACGTGGATGCACATCCCTAGAAATGTGAGAGATATAATGATAGGTGGCTTTAAATGCTAGTGCAGAGCGCATTTATTAATTACCGAAGTTCATTGTGTATTCTCTATATGAGAAATTGCTGCCGCTGTTGAGTTCAAAGATGATTAGAAATATGTATCCCAAACATAATGGAGATATTGCTGATATAAGTCTGCTTTGTTTGGAATAAAGATTAGTAGCTATTATAATTGGTGATCTCACAAATCAAGGTATTCTTCCACACAGTGTTCTCCTCATGCTGCTTCTGGTGCCAATCCCCACCTCTTAAATATGCCTGCTTGTTGGTTGGTTGGTTGGTTGGTTGGTTGTCTATCATAGCTGATACCCTTTGGAACACCAAAATCTAGTTTCTGATCTTTAGCATAGTACATGTACTGGGTTATGACTATTCTACAGAGGCCTCATTCATTCTACCCTTAGCACCAAAGAGGTTTAGGCTAAAGCAGGGAAGGGGGAAGATGCCTTCAGTTTTGAATGCATAGCTTCCCCGCCCCATTACAGGAGCTCCACTGACTGACAATCCATTTTTGAGCACAATTCAAAGTACTGATTTTAACCTGTAAAGCCATACAAGGTTTGGGTCCAAGTTATCTAAAATACCGCATCTCCCTCTATGAGCTTGCCTGAGCATTAAGATCATCAGAGGAAGCCATTTCCTCTGTCCTGCCACCCCCAGATGTCAGAAAACATTGTAAAGGTCTATGTCTTTCAAGCAGAACTTTGGCATGAATTAGAACCAAAATGCTTTGCTCTGCACATTGATGTTCCCCTCGAAATTACGGTAGGGATCTGTTGTAGCAGAACAGCGGAGGCAACTTCAAAAGAGGAAGAACAATGTGTGGGGACTTTGCATTTGAGATTAGATCTTCAGAACTCAGTTGGTAGAGTGAAGAATCCACCTCAGCAAGCAAAGCTAGGTCTCACAAAAGGGCATGAGTTCTTTCATGTAGTATTATCATGCAGAGCAGATGCACTATGTACAGATAAGGAGAGGTGCTTGAAGGATTTTTGTACCAAAACAAAATGGCTGACTTTCAGTACTATGCACCTTAAGTTGGCAGGAAGGTGTCAGGATGCCATTTTGCCTCAAGAACCAAAATGTTTGGAATCAGACTTAAACTGATGTAGCCTTTCTGTTGCCATAACACATCAGCAGCTGTTGATCTTCTTAACCTAGCACAGTGCAACTAAAGGTGAAGCAACTTTAGTGACCTTCTTGATGACTTGAGTGGTCACTTCATGTCCGTTTTGTCTCTGTTAGTGTTGCGCTTAGGAGCGGTACTAAAAAGTTACTTCACGTCCGTCGCACAGCTACTGAAATTTGTCTCGACCATGCCTCCCAGAACAGGGGCTAAGTGCAACAGTACTGTACCTGGTGCTGGGGTAGGGTTTTCCCTTGTCACTCTTTGTTCCCACTTTCTGTTCCGAGACAAGACACCGTGTAGTAACTACTGTCACGCAACAATACATTCATTTCTCTCAGAAAACTGTGTCTGGGTCTTGTTTTGTTTTTTTACTTTTCAGAAGCGAAATATTAAAAAAGAATTTTAACCCCCCCCCCCAAAAAAAGGAAAAAGTAAGCTAAACAAATTCAGTGTTTGTCATGGTACAAGACCGTGAGGTAACACTTGTAATGAGACAAATTATCATGACCATGGGAACACTGAAACAGGAACAAAACCACTTGATTGTGACCAACGCTGTCATAGTACAAAACTAGTAGCGGAACAAAGAAGGATGTGAAGTAACCACCATAATCATGACTTCTATGATGCTCCTGCACCATTGGTTAGGCCTTCTGAAGATAGCATGAGAGCAAAAGCAGTGTGGGGAAATGCATGCAGGACAACACACTGCAGCAAAAGTACAGAATGAGAGTAAGTGTTGTTGGAGCTACTAAGCATATGATAGCAATAACTGACATGTCCAAGTTAAGTCATTCTGAGGCTGAATGGATCATTGCTTGCTCGGAATACTCAGTAATTATTGACATTTATGTTATTTTACTCTTGTCAGATCAATATAATTTGTAAAGTACTTCTGTTTGTTTGGACGTACTGGCCAGAAATCTTGACAATTACTTTAGATCGGGGGTGGGCAGATGTTATAAGGCTGCAGATTCTCTCATTCCTCACTCCTGATTATGCTGGCTGGGGCTGATGAGGGCCGTAGTCCAATGATAAGGCCACACTAACCCATCTCTATTTTAGGGGGACAATTGGGGTTGGCTTGTCCCAAAGAAATGTAGGGTATTTTAAAAAACAGTGGACCATCCATGTCAGGAATTGCTTTTAAAAAGACCCTCCCTGTCTTTGAATTTGACTGAGAAGGGGTGCTATTTAAAAAAAAAAAAAAAAGACCACAAGGCGCCAGAAGCTTTTAATTGTGTGGCTGTTTGGATCCCAGCCAATGTTTCAAAATATTGTTGCTTGCATCCAGGGGTTTGCTTCCCTTCAACTAGGCAGCTATTAACGCTGTGCACTTTGGAGAGAAAAATATCTTTGTCATTGAACTGATTATGTAATGCGCTTGCACTTGATTTCTCTAATGAGCATAACAGATTAAGATATATTGTAGGGCTATGCAAATCATGAATCCCAAAGCAAATCAGCCTGATTCAGGGTGATTCGTAAGGGGTCTGGAATGAAACAGAATGGACAGATTTGGTTCCAGGGTAAAGAGTATTTTAGTTTGGATGGGGCACAATGCACTCCTGTCTTTTTACGTGTGCTTTTCAGAAAAGAAAAGAAAAAGACAACATTTAAAGATGCCTGCTGCACAAATATATGATGCTAACTGATTGAAATTTGGCAGGTTTAAACTCTATAGGATCTGTCATGTCCATAAATATCATGTACATACAGTAAGTTAAAAAATCGTAGGCACTTTTGTTTTCCAATGCAAATCAGTGTGAACTGTGAAGCTTAGAAATTAACTACAATCTGGGCACAATTAGAATTAGATGGAGCACATATTGTGTATTTGTTCATTTGTTTGTTTTTCTATACTGCCCCCTTATTGCAACTGCACTATCTGGGGTAGTTTGCATGATAATCATAAAATACTGCAAAAAGTCATAGGTATATAATGCATTAGAAGTTCAGTGATTTGAACTGCCAATGAAAAAATGTTGAGAATTTTGAAGTGGCAGTGTGATACTGGAGAACAGGAGTGTGTGTGTGTCATTCGGGCTTCCTAGTTGGTATCTTCAGGTGCAGTAGGAGATACTAAACCAAGAGTCATTTGCCAACCAAGCTGCTATGTTGCGTGAAGAGTACATTTGCAAAAAACAACATAAGCCTGGTTAATTTGGCATTTCAAAATATGCCACCTACAGAGCCCACCTAATTTATAGTTACTGCCAACAATATTACCAGATTGCTACCAATTCAAAGGCTTCAGTTAGTTAAAGTATTTTTAGTTACAGTATATTTTGAACATTGTTATTGTTTACTTTTTTATGGTTGAGCTATTGTTATTATTTACTTTTTATGGTTGAGCTATGATTTCATTATTTATTGTTGTTCTGTATTGTGAACTGCCCAGCCAAATGGGCTGTACAGACATCAAATTAATTAATTAATTACCCATCTTGCCCTTCATGTCCAGGAGCAAAATGTCTTGGGCTGCTTTTGTGTTGCCTGAAGACAGCCACAAGATAAATAAGAGTAAGTTGGTTAACAAATGCAAAACCAACCTTCTAAAATCATTTTTCCTTGTCCTATTTCATTGTCTACATTCACCACAGAAATAACGTATTGGTAGTTATATGTAGGGTTGACCTGGGTACACATCAACACGTACCCACTTTTCTAATTTTAGGTAGTGCAGAAATGTACAACGTACATGGGTGCTCATGGCACAGATTCTGTATCTTCTCTGTATAGGAATCTTTTCTCATCCTAAAGCAGGCTGCGTGATTTGCATCCTTCCAGATGTTCTTGAGCTACAACTCCCATCATCCCTTGCAGCTGGCTGTGTTGGTGAAGGCTATGGGCTTTGCAGTCAAACAACACCTGGAAGGCCACACATCGTTCACCCTTGCCATTGTCTGAATCAATCTGGGAGAAAGACTAGCAAATGTTCACAATTTCCACCCAAATTATTCCTTGGGTTGAAAACAATGCATAAGAACATTGAACCCAAAAGATTTTTGTTTCCTTTGGTTAAACATCTCTTTGATCTCTCTGGGTTGTTTTCCCTGCCTTCCTCGGCTGCCTCATAGCATCTCAAAACCTGAAAAATACCCTAGCTGTGTATATGTTTGTGTGTCTTGTACTCAAAGTCTATAGTGGTATTCATGGATTACTGTTGCTAATCTCCAGAAATACTCTCCTTTTTCAAGTGCTCTGTTGAGATTTAATATGCTCATCTCTTCTTACAATGGGGAACACATTTAAAGAAAGCTATTTGGGGGTCTTAAAAACACATCCCTCTCATTCTTAGGATGTGGTTCTGTTCTCCTTTCTACACACTTAATTGGCTCAATAGCCTTGGACCCAGAACTGGCTGGCTTCCACAAATTCTTATACAGTACTTGTTTTCCAGTGTACCTCTCTACAAGGACAAATGGAAAGTTTGCATTGCCTGAAGGGAAGATGTTGCAGTTTGAGCAGTCGAACTCAGAACGGTAGTTACGTTGCTACAGACACACACACACACACATTTATTTTAATATGGATGTGTATGGCTGCTGCTGTCTGTTTATTATTGTTGCCATTGCTGTTGTGTTTTATTTGATATTTATTGTTGGGGTTTGCTTTCTTTTGGCTAGATTGTTTTATTGTAATTTGTTGCATACTGCCCAGAGTTCCTGAGGGAAAATTGGGTGGTTAATAAGTATAAAAATAAATAAAATAAATAAACTGATTTGTTAAATTTATTCCCCCTATCTGACAACTTCTATCCATGTTAATGGGCCAAATTGCCCCTGCTCCTGCTGTGTTAAAATCACTGAGGTGCGAAAGAAGCCTGGCCACCAAGCAACCTGCTGTCACCTACTCACTCTGCACACTGATCCAAATCTTCTGCCAGTGTGCAGGGGAGGGGGGGAATCGGTAAAGCAAAATCCAACTCAAGGAGGCATCTCTTTTCCACCAAGACATGGGGCAAATCCCAGAACCGACCACTCAAAGACAGGAAAAAGCAACACCACGGCCTCCTCTCTCACCTGTCCCACCTCCAGCCAGCAGGTTCCAACCTGTGTCACATCCATCCTGGCTGTGTATGTGTTTCATTTGAACACTTGCAGTGTGTTTCGGCCACGTGTAGCTGCCAGGTTCTCCAGCACGAATCCGTGTTGACAAAACACTTCTGTGTGTACTAAGGTTTTTTTTTTTCTAGAGCTGGCTTGCTTATCTGTTTCCTATTGCACCTCCATCCTCCAGGTGCGCACACCCGGGGCATAAACACATACATGCCCACCTGCCTGCTCTCTGAATTCCTGCCTTGGATTGGAGAGCAAGTGGGTATGTCTGGCAAGATTGCTCCTTCAAAAGCACAGGGTTAAATGGCTGTTTCAGGGGAATGCACACTGGAATTCAAGCATCATGTGATGCCATGTGACTTCAGAGTTGATGTCAATTTAAAAAGGGACGCATTTCAAACTATTGATTTAATCTATACAGGCCCTCCGATACATTTAGAACAGGACTGTGGTGGACAGTTTAGAAAACACCAGGCAATGATATGAAAGTAGTGGCACAGGTTGGCTGAAGGGCCCATCAAACAAAATTCATAGCATAGCAGCCAGCCCTGTTTCTTCATGTAAAAATCACACCTTGACCTCAGTTTCAGTTAATGTACTACAGAACCACAGAGATTTATAGCTGAGTAAAAGTGCAGTGGCTCTGGCTGTCAGTCATTTAAAGGCTTTTTCAGAGCGCCATGCATTTCCAAGTCCTGGCTTGAGTTCAAACTAGAGAGGAACTGAATTTGGTTACACTCCATCCTTGCCAGAATAACCCCGTGCACTTCACGTGGGAGGCTGACTCCTGGAAAG
>JAHTLZ010000330.1:60282336-60331833 GCA_023846285.1 Phrynocephalus versicolor
TGAAGGGGATAATTCCACTGAAGAAGGCATTCTCTAGGAATTTCGCAGAGGAAGGACTCACCATCAGAGATGGCTACAACAAACTCCCCCCCCCCCGTGATGTCTGTGTACTATCACTACAAATGACAACAACAATGGCAGCCGTGTTGGCAGTAAGGCTACTATTTTTCACCCTCCACAATACCATTTATCTACCATGTTTCAAAGGTGTTGTGGTAGAGGGGAAGCAGCCAACCTCTCCAAATAAAGAAATGTTGTGAATTATTCTACAAAGTAACCTTCTGTTACAAGAGAAAAAAACACAAAAAACTTTGGACAAATGTCTGCTGAGAAATGTTGACTAAGCACTTTGTGTCATTCCTCAGGGTTCAGCATTTCTCCCATGCATTCCATTCTGGAGAAAGACAGAAAATGCTGAGTCAACATTTCCCAGTAATTTTTCTGAGAAATATTCTGAAGAGGAGTTTTTTTTTTGTTTGTTTGTTTTTTTTTTGTTTCCTTAGGGGTCACTACAGATATACAGCTGTGAAGATTCTCGGTAACCCGGGTGAGGTTTTCCAGATGTTGAATCATGACAACTGGACTTCTTTTCTTGTGAGATCAAAATGTTTCATTACTCATCCAAGTAGCTTCATTAGTTTGAAACATTTCAGTCTCACAAGAAGTCCATTTGCCAAGACTCAACTTCTGGATAGAGATATACAGCATTTTTACTGTGTTTCAAACGATCAAAATGCAGTTTCTTCCTCAAAAGACTTGTACAAATTCTAAGGAAGTACAGAGTTGTGTCCAGCTCCAGGGAAAGAGTAAATCTAGTGCTGTTTTACTTTCAATTTCCCAAAGGCTTTATTTCCACGAGAAAGAGATGCCTAATTTTTGCCTCATATTTGTAATCATTAATTCCATAAAACTGCAAGTGGTGGGCAAGAATGCTATTGCATTTGGCTTTTCTGTTATATGTAGGCACAGCCTATCTGCCACTTATCAGGCTGTGATTTCACATACCTAGACAAATAAAAAATACTTCATGCCTTCACCACCAAGGCCATAGCTAACGACTCACACTTTATGGGTTTCAGCACCTTAGGCCATTGTTCACCTAAAGGCCTATTGAGACCATGGTCTACCTAATGAGCCTATTCAGGCCATTGTTCATCTTATGAGCCTATTCCAGACCAGGGTGATATGAGGTCAAAGTGAACTATAAAATGCAGAACTCGCAACTAGCTTTCCTCAGACTAATGATGCTATTTGGATGAGCAGCGAAATGTTTCAATCTCTCAAGAAAAGAAGTCCAGTTGCCATGACTCAACTTCCAGATAAACTCACATGGATGACTGAGAATCTTCACAGACATCCCTAGTGATTCAATCAGCCTACTCTAGTTGTGACTAATGAGAGGATTTCAGCCATTTGAAATATGGGAAGCTAGGGGTGCTTCTTCACCCTTTAGATTCCTCAAGAATTCTGAATCTCACTCACTATAAATTTTCCAGAAATTTCTCCTTTGTCTCTCCCCAAGGACTTCTTTGCTATCAAATGGAAAGGGAATGGTTGGAATTCTCAAGGGAGAAATGTTGACACTGTACTAGAAACTATTATCTCTCTCTGTTCTAGAGAATAACTTTTGACTGGGGTTGGTAAAGCAACCCCATAAGTTAACTGAATGTTGTTTGAAACTGCACTGACACTGCTGCTGAGGAGGTTTAGTGAATCCAAAATGTCTCAGCAACAGATGTGAAGAAGCAAGGAAATGTTTCTATAAATATCCTCCAGCATGACTTTTATTTCATCATTTTTCCACTCATAATTATGGGGATGACTGCCTAGGCAGGCCCCTCTAGTCCTCCAGGCCCCAGAGGAAAGTTTGTCCTTTCCTTTTCATGTTTCCAGATGTTCTCTTCTGTTGGAGGAGAGCAGTGTATGTCTCTTGGCCTGACCAGCTGGGATGCTATCCTATCGCCAATGTTGAAGTAAGAGTCTCTGCCACTCATTTGGCCTCTATATGTAGAATGCAGGAGGCATCATTTTGCAGAGACTTAACTAGGGTAAGATAGGCAAAAATAAAAGAAAAATTTAATAATAAGTTTTAAAAAGAACAAATAAAAAGACAAAAACGTGATGGCACCTTAAAGACGAACAATTATGTTTTTAATGTGAGCTTTTGTGGACAAGTCCACTGGTAAAAGTTAGTCTTTAAGGTGCCACCATGTTTTTGTCTTATTTGTTTGTAATTATTTTAATTAGTTTTCATGTTTATTTTGTTATTTTATCTATAATGCTTGCACAGACTAACACAGCAACCTCTTCTACAGTGGTAACTAGGGTAGGGCAACTGCTCCTTTGACCCAGGGTGTCAAAATATTGAGGGCTCAAAAATGTGCTGCTGAATAATGTGAACACTCATGTTGGTGTGTGCCAGTGGGAAAGGTGAGAACCTGTCCGCCTTCAGCCCATCCACCCCTCCCTAGGCAAAAGGAAGGACAAAGCAGGTGAGCTCAGCCTGGACCCAGTGTGGTCCTTCCATGTTCCGAGCCACTCATTTCTCCTCCATCCTCCATCCTCCATCCTATCCCTACATAAGCCTTCGTCATATGACTGAAGCTTAAACAATGAGGCACCAAAGCCCTGGGTACCTCTATCACTAGTTACTGCTGTCACTTTATCTTGCCAAAGGTAGCAAAAGGTCTTGGATGACCCTCATCAAATCCAGGGATTTATTAAAACAAAAAAAAGACTGAAACCCAAAGCAGAAAGAATTCTTTAGAGGAAGTCTACAGTAGGGGGGAAATCTGGCTTGTTACTTGAAAACAACAGAATTACCAAAGCTTTCAATCAATAGTGTTTCACATCAGTTTGCCTTCTGCCAGTCATACCTCTAACTACTTCCTTGTAACTTTTAGGCCCCTGCTTCTTTTAATCCAGCTTCCCAAGGCCCCCGTCTCTACCCCACTATCTGTCACCATAGGGCTATTCTCTCTGTTACCATCACCACAAACATCTCCCAGTGCAGTAAAGTGTACTTCAGGACAATTTTGGACTCTTAGACTGTCCAGCTCTGCTGTGCCGGTGTGTTGTTGAGTCTGCTAGCTGCCATTTCTCTAGCCACACACCCCGGACCACTGAATGCCCTGGAGAATGGAAAGAGAAAAGACTCGGGCAAGCTCAGTGTGGGAGTGTAGAGAACCCACAGCAATGTAAATACGCCCTGCAATAATGAAGTACATGCCTCTCCTTGTTCAGCATTGCCTCTCATTAAAATCAGATGGGACTTGCCATCATTTTTTTGTGGTCACCAGCCATTCTGAGGCAAACCACACAAGGACGTGTTAAAATTAAAGACTGGGAGAAACTGCAAAGGCTTGCTTTTTTTTTCAAGCAACCAATAAACTTCTGAAGTGATTTTCAGAGTATAGTATCAGCAGGTGGACCTGTGCCAATTTTGAGACCTACATGATGTTGCTTTCCTTTTGGCCAAACAGATTGGTTTCTGATTTAAGGGATAAGGGAGAAAGGGGGCTTGCCAGATTTAGGCTTCTTTCTTTCTTTCTTTCTTTCTTTCTTTCTTTCTTTCTTTCTTTCTTTCTTTCTTTCTTTCTTTCTTTCTTTCTTTCTTTCTTTCTTTCTTTTTCCTCTTCTCTTCCATTAAAAGAGGTTTTTAATAGCTCCACTGCAGCTATGCACATGTCTGTTAAAAACACGGTGCCAGACTTTTTGTTCCCACTTTTCAAACTGGGTGGCTGAAGAGACCAGCTTCTTGGAAGACTTAGGAAAAGACCTAATACCACAGGCTCTGTGACTTACTATGTTCTCAGTTAGTCCGTGTTGGGTTGGTAGTTTAGTGCATGTTGCATGTGACTGAAGGGAAAATGGTTTCTTCAAGTTAAGCTGTATTTCAGTGCACTTTTAAAGCTGTATACCAAACCAGTTCTAATCCTGGGTCAGGAACATGCTCATGTAGTGTATTTGATCCTCAGAAACTACGTCTATGCAGTTTATTTCTATATGTCTTCCTGGTATATACACTACTTATGAAAATGGGGCTGTGCAAGCGTGGTCTGTATCACACCCTAACAGTCAGGAGCTTAGACAAAATGTTTAGTGCTCCTCTTAAAGAAGCATCAGGAAACCCCTAGCTACTATCTTGCTGAGCTTCTGCTGAACAGAAAGTCCTGCTAGCCCACAGTAGTGTGGAATCACATAACCTGTTCAAGCATCTCCATTACACAACCTTCCGTGAAAATCCCATCCTCCACTTGTGCAACAGCACTGCTTGTCGAACAAAATGTTAGCATGCTGGTGGGACACCTCTTAGGGTAGACATTCAATAGGACAGCTTCCAGTTCAACCAAGATACAACTAAGTTCAGTGCCACCTAGTGACTAAACTATATAATAACACTATGTTCACAGCCAAAGTAATCTGCCCCCTAGGAATGTTGTGCAGAAAGTGCAATTGTTTTTCAGGTCTACATTAGAGATGGGCATTGATTAATTCACATAACCCAAATGAAATGCATTGCACAGTACTACAAATATTGGGCAAACCCTCTCCCCACTCCCCTGGCTGGCTGGGACACTCACCTTACATCATGTCGCACTGAATTCTGCTCTAGTGGTGTGCCAATCCAAGTAGGAACTTGGGCTGCCCATCCCTACCTCTTCTGGCAGCTGACCAGTCATCAGACAAATATTGCCAGGAGGGGGCGAATTAATTTGTGCCCACCTCTAGTCTGCATTCAGCCAAGAGGTCAAGCTATTGCTGTGTAAATGTGCAGAGAATAAGACATTAGTTAGCAAAGTGCCTGGTTCTGCCTCCAAAAAGCTATTGCATTGTACATATTTATTTATTTATTTATTTATTTATTTATTTATTTATTTATTTGACATATACCACACCATCTGGCATAAAAGCCACTCTGGGTGGTTTACAGAATTTTAAGATATATCATGAAACAATTAGAAACTCAAAATAAAAATAATAGACAATAATTAAAATCAAAATGTACTACCAAACATTTCTAAGTATTCTGTCTACCCAAATAAGAAACAGCTGTACGACACTTAAAAGGTAAAGGTTCCCCCTGCACATGTGTGCTAGTTGTGTCTGACTCTAGGGGCGGCGCTCATCTCCGTTTCCAAGAAAAGAGCCAGTAGTGTGCAAGTCTGTGGCCATGTGGCTGGCATGACTGAACACATTTCTGTGCATGGAACACTGTTTACCTTCCCGCTTTTTAAGGCAGCAGCTAATTATCTACTTGCATTTACATGCTTTCAGACTGCTAGGTTGGCAAGAGCTGAGGTTAACAGCGGGAGCTCACTCCACTGCGTGGCACCCAGGATTCAAACTGTCGATCTGCCGACTTTGCAGCCGACAGTTTTTAGTGTTCTTCTACCCACTGAGACACTTAGAGCCAATCAGATTCATTGTGGCATTATTTTCATGTATAAGAGCCATTTTATGAATTGTAGTAAGTGAATCGTTGGTGTATATGTCCCAAGAATACAGAAAGAGGATAGATTTTTAGTCAGTATTAGAAAGGAAGCTAAGGCTAAACAATTAAATGGATAGCAGTACATACTTTATTTATTTATTTATTTATCTATCTATTTATGGGATTTTTATAGCATGCCATCTAGCCCAAAGGCTATTCTGTTAGGCACAGAAGCTTATAACGTTAACATAAACTCCTGGCAGCATGGGTGCAACTGAAACCTGACTAGCATTAACTGGGGAGAAAAAGACATTGCAAAACCAGTAGAAATAATAAGAGGGTCCATTATTTGCTGCAGGAAGCAAGCCACTCCTAGGTCTTGCTGAGTTCAAATTGCACACCTTACGGAAATGGTTGCACCCAGCATAGCACTATGATACACTCACAGCTCTCTTTTAGATTTCTGGATTGTCTGGCCTCCCTTTGTATATGACCTAGTTTTCTTTTATTTTTCTTATTTGGACTCCTAGTATATATAATGTACTGTGCCTGCCTGCCTAGGTAGCTACTGCATGCACTGACTTACTGTATTTGTTGATATTTTGATGCATCAAAAAACTCCTGTCTGTTTTTAGCTCAACAGACTACCACAGCCGTCCTTTCTAGAACTCTTCAGAAGTGGCCTCCTTTTTTCTGGAGATAAAAACAAACTGCTTCTTTACAGGCAGTTTCAACAATCAGTCAAAGGCCGCCACAATTACTGTCTGGTGTGTGACTCACATAGTTGGTGGACCAGTTTTTCTGCCAAGACAAGTAGTCTTTCAGGACAAAAGAGTTTTTTTCTTTAAAAAAAATCAATTAAATGTCACTTGTGGGAAACTTCAAAGCTGTTCTGCTTTTAAGACAACTGACACTGTTGTCGCTCTTCTTCGGCTCCTCTCTGTAACAAATTTGCCGTTTTTCACATTAACTCAGATCACACGCTTGCTCTTATCTTTCCAAATAACAGCCATGACATGGCTACTAGGCAACATGGGGGTTACAATCAAAAAAGTAACTTTTCCAAGCTCTGTAATCACATTTTTGAACTCTAAGAAAATAGAATGGAGATTAGATTAGAAATTAGACTAGAGCTGGGGCTGTTTTGGGCTTGGTGAGCCTTCAAAATATTTGTAGGCATAAAAATCAGTGAAGAGTCCGGACAAGAGTCTCACATTTTGTGCTCACAGGCCTCTCTTTTGATTATCTGCTCCAGCTGACAAAATGGAGGGAGAATGGGCAATGCTCTTCCTTTCCAGGCCTTCCTCCAACCTCAAAAATATACCTTCAAGGGCAGACCTGAGGCTTGGGTGGGCTGAGAGCTCTCCTCTTGCCTTTCTTACATGGCACTCAAGTGTTATCTTGTATCTTCAAGGAAAAGCAAACTCAAGAGCGTTCTAGTACTGAACCATATTACTAGTGCAATATGGCAAAACATGGACCACATACCTTTCTATAATGTACAGCCCCTTCCTAGAACCACAACTCTGGCTGGGATGCCTTGTGAGGGATCCTAGCCTTAAATGGTAGGGTTGCTAGGTCAGCCATTTCCTTCCCCCTCAGATTTTATGGGCAAAGCTCTGAAAGGGACCAGCCTTTGAAATATAATGGAGTGGTTCGTTCTCTAACAATGACAAAATAACGTGTGTAGACTGGGTACTAATTCTGTCACCGGAGTCTTGTTAGCATCCTGAACCACGTACTTTTCTATGTTGCAGGGGCACAGCATCTAACTCAGGGATCCTCAAACTATGACCTGTGGGCCATATGCGACCCACCAGGGTCCTGAATATGGCTCACTGGCCACTGCAGACCCTCCACTCCCCTGCCGCCACCTCAGCCGCCAATGCAAGGGGAAAGCCCACTATTGCCCTTAGCGTCTTGGAGGGGTGAGCAGGATGGGCCTTTCCCTACCCCCCTTGGAGCCATGGAAGAAGTGGGGCTATTGTGCGGGCTGGCAGGCAAGGAGAGTGGCATTGGGCTGGGGGCAGGGTGAAGTGGGTTGGCCCTTCCCTCTCCCCCCCCCTTGGAGCCGTGCCCGGAAGCTACAGGGTCCAGCCCACAACAGTGTCTGAGGGACAGTGAACCAGCCCCCTGTTTAAAAAGTTTGAGGACCCCTGATCTAACTGGAGCCATACAGGAAAGGATTCTGCCAGAGCACAGCCTGTTGGATTTACCCAGCCTCCTCCCCTGGAATATTCAGATTTCTTGCCTTTCTTTCTTTTAACATGTTAATAGCCATTTTACCAACAGATGTGTGTGTGTGGGGGGGGAATCAATGGGTAATATTTTACCCCTTTACCTTGTAATAATTAGACCCACTCTGCCCTTTGAAGCTTTCTTGTCAAGGACTGCAAAGGATTCAAAGGACTGCCAAGCGTTTAACAGTTCCTTTAAAAATTTTGGCAAAATGCTTTAATTCACTTGCAACGCAATAAGGGGCACTCACACTTGTGGTATTTCGTTCTCATTTATATTGTAGTAATTTCTGACAATATATAGCCATTCTCCAACAAAACTTATGAGAACACACTGGGAATATTAGACACAAAAATAAAATTTAAGCAGGGCCTGGTGAGAAGCTGTCCAAGGAAAGCAGACACAAGCAGCCTGAGATCAAAGGCTCTCTCCTGGCAATATTTGGATTTTAGTGCTTCCCCATTTTCCTTTTCAAAAATAAAACCTAGAAACATTGCAAATGGATTATTGACTACCAGCTTTTTTTAAAAAAAAGAAAGAGATGGCATGTGTTTACTGTTCATTTATTCTATTATATATAGAGAGAGAGCTAAGGGGCATAAGGAAACATATGCATCCCCCTTTCCCATTTTTGTCCTCATAACATTCCTGTGAGGAATGATATTCCGGAAGTGAATTGACTGGTCCACAATATCTAGTGGCTGCCCGATTAAATTTGCAGCTTTCCTTCTAGGATATTGGTTCAAGATACTGCCTCAAGAACCTGTAGGCAGAACAATTAAAAATGAAAAGAAACACAAAATTAATAGGTGTGTTTGTTTGTTTGTTTTTACAAAAAAAGCACTGTGCTTTCAGTACTATCCAGGACTACCGGTATATATCTTTCTTGTCTTTTCTTCTGGCAGCCTTTTTATTATGGCTCGGAGAAAGTCCTTATTCTTCAAACTTGTCCCATAGTCCCATCATAACTCACTAAGCAAAGATAAAACAGAAAGATAGGGCACAAAAAGTGTGTGGTTTAAAAGGGAAGGGTTCCAGAGGCTGTTACCTCAGCAAGATCTGCAGGCAGGCACACGCAGTATACTTGTCTTTGGGACACCTGACAGATCAGGTGTGGCCGGCTGCCGCTTTAAATCTCTCTGGTGTACACAGCAAAGTTTGTCTTTCCAGCCATATGTGATGTCATGCATTTCCTTGTGCGGACCAGCCAATTAAAAGTTTGCTTTCTACAGGTATCAGAGGGGGAGTTTGAACGCACAGTTCTCAGGTGAAACAACTGCTAAAGAAGAAAGCTGGTTTCCCTTCACGACCCTGTAAATGACTTCAAGATCTAGTGGCTGTACGATAAACGCATATAACGGAGGTAAGTTATGTTGTTTTGTTCCTGCTTATGTTTTCCTTCCGTTGGCTTTACAAAACTTACAAACGAAAGAATGTCACAGTAGCGATCATCTGTGTGTGTTTAAAAACACAGGAAAAGGGGCCAGCTTGCATAATTATGGAGGCAAACTAGTCAGTCAGAGTGAGTTTCTTGTACTTTTAACATCTACGTTTCACTCTCTCATTGTGTTTTATCATCAGGAAGACCTCAGGCTGTTTGTAATGTTTGATTAGAACGTTTATTTCAGTAGGAATATAATAGTGGAAAGAAACAGCAGAGTAAGCCCCAAAGAATCCACAGTGACGTATTTGCAAGTAAAAATGCAGAAGTTCCAGTGAGAATATAGAAAAGCAAGTGCTTTAAACCTGACAATTACATGCACTTGGGACTATAGGGGTGGTTTCTGCATTGATTTTTATATTCTTGGCTTTCAAAAATGCTGATTCAGTTTCGAAAATGCTTCATCTTCTGCTTCTCTTGGTTAATTGATTGGTCAAGCCCCCAAACAATTGATATGGAAGATCCAAGGGAAAATCCTGATATAAAAATACATTACCACTACCTTGCATTGAAATTATGATTTTTTTTGTTGGTCTTATTGCTAATGTGTTGATCAGTAAGAGCCTGATGAACAAGACTGGACATGTGTCATGAACTATGTTTTCTTTGCACAGAAAGAGTTCTCTCTCTCTCTCTCTCTCTCTCTCTCTCTGTGTGTGTGTGTGTGTGTGTGTGTGTGTGTGTGTGTGTGTGTGTTTAACAAAACTTAGTCTAATGCTATGAACATTTTTGCAGATCCCAGTCTCACTGAGTTTAATTAACTTTGTCTGCCAGGTAGATGTGGGCACGAAACAGAAAACCGATAGTTCGGGTGGTTCTGTTTTGGGCCCACCCTCGGTTTGGTTCTGGTTCAGGTTCATACGAATTTTAAAAAAAAAATCGTTCAAACCGGAACTGAGCCAAACTCAGCCAGGCAGCAGTAGACGGTCCTGCTGCTGCCTCCAGAGACTGTCCCGCCGGTGCAGCCAGTCTGGGTGGCGGTAGACAGTTCCATTGCCGCGGTGGGGCTGGGCAGTGGGAGATAGTCCTGCCGCCACTTTTTTTTTCCCAGCGCCGACCACGTGGCCCCAGGGGCTGGGTCGGCACTTTTTTATTTTCTTTATTTTTTTAAAAAAAATTACACTGCCGACCATGAGGCTCCCCAGCCAGGTCGGCATTTTATTTTTTTTTTAATTTTTTGTTTATTTTTTTTACAGCCTGTTTTTCTTTCTTCACAGCTGAGAGGCACTGGTTTGGTGCCAGCGCCTCTCATGCTTGCTTCCCTGCAGCCAGGGCACACCATTTTTCATTTTCATTTTTATATTTTTTAAAATTTATAGTGCCGACCACAGGGTTCCCAGGGCCAGGTTTTAATATATTTGTTTAACACATTTTACAGTGCCGATCACGGGGTTCCCCAGCCAGGTCAGCACTTTATTTTTATTATAAAATTTTTTTACAGCCCTGATGCCGGGCTGAGAGGCGCTTGCTTCCCTGGAAGACTGGAGAGCGCCATTTTTATTTATTTATTTATTTATTTTTCCAGAACCCATCGGGAGTCTACTCCGCAGGGATGTAATTGTCCCCCAAATGGAAAACAAAATGAAGAAAATGGAAATTTCTGTTTCGTTTCGTTTTCTTTGATGGGTTGGTTCATTATTCAATTTGTTAGCTAACAAAACGAATAACGAATAACAAAATGAATTAAAAATTCATTTCATGCCCATCTCTACTGCCAGGATATTTAGGATTGCAGCAGAAGCTATTTGCTGTTTGTTTGTTTTTTTGAGTACTTCGTCACATATGTCTGTGCAGTATCATGTCTGCAACAAGTTAGGTCTGTTGGTACAACAAAAGCACCTCTTAACTCTTTACAGGCAAGAAAACACACAAAAGGCGCAGTTATGCTAACAGCAGGGAATGAACTACTGTGGCTCACTTGGGAATATTCTAGCTCGATTAGAACACTCTAATCAAGCCTGACTGTTCATGCCCAAATGACTCCTGCCAATATTGTGAAGTAGACATGGCACGACTCGGCGAAATCGTCGTTTCCGTTTTCCGTTTCCGTTTCCGTTATGTAACGGAAATGGTAACGATAATTACGCCGCTCCAGCTCGAACCCGACCCGAGAAAAGAAAAATTGGGTTGGGTTTTTCATTGTCGTTAATGGCATCGTGGCGATCGCGCAATGCCATTGCCAAGCAGCACAGAAAAAAATTTTTAAAAAGTAAAAAAAAAAAAACCCGACTCCCAGCCAAAAAAGCAGGCGAAAATATGCCTGCCTGAGGACACCTACCTGAGGGGTGGTTTCTGGGGGGTGTCCCCGGCCTTCTCCCCCTCTCATGTCCTGGGCTGCTTCCACCAGGCTGGGGAGGGGGTCATCCTCATCGTCTCCATGCCATGCGGTGGGGGGGATCCAAAATGGTGACCACAATATTTATTTTTAAATCGTGATCCAAAAACCCACCAAAGCACAACAGAAACATGTGAAAATTAGGTATTTAAAATGCCTGAATTTTTATAGTAGCAGCAGTGGGTTTTTTACAGCAGTAAAAGGTCGCACTGATTTTATTTTATTTTATTTTATTTTTTATTTTTTTAGACCTGCCCATGTGGGCTGGGCATGGGATGGGACCATGCAATTTTTTTGAACCATTCCACCAATGGCATGGCCAGGTTTTGATTGACACTTCTGGATGTGCCAGAGGGCATGAAAAGCCAAGGCACCTTCCAGAAGTCGCAGTCTGCTCTTGGATGTGGTTGAGGGTGGAGGAGGGCTGTGTGGCTGGCTGCTGCTGCTATTCGAATTTGGAGGGAGGCTGGAGGCTTTAGATTTAAGTTAGGCAGGCAGGGAGGGAATTGAATTTAGAAAATAATTCCTTTGATTCCCTGCAGCTTTGTCTGCTGCAGGGAATAGCAGTAGAGAGCAGTTTGTTCTTTTTTTTCCTCTGGCAGTTTGTGAGGATTTTTTTTCTTATTGGGTAAAGGGGGAGGTTCGACTGGGAGTGGGAGGTGTGGATTTATTTTAAAAATATATTATATACTACCATTTATTTTCTATTTTCCCAACTTCAATTTGCTTGCACACACACACACATTTGGGGTGCAAGCCAAGAACAGAACCTCTATCTTAAGTGATATCCTAACTGCCCACTCACCCACCCGCCCGCGCCGCTGCCCGCCCACTCGCCCGCCCGCGGACGCCGGACGCCCACTCACCCGCCTGCGCCTCCCCCTGCCGCTGTCGCCGCCCGCCCATGGCTCCTTGCCACTGCCGCTCGCCCGTACCTCCCCCTGCCGCCTGCCCCCCTGCCCCGCCCAGGGCGCAAAAACACCTAGCGCCGGCCCTGATTGCGGGATGCCCCTATGCTCTTCGTGCTAAATCGCGGTGGAAATGACAAACAACAAACAACAAACGGAAACGACAAATTTTTGAAAAATTTCACGACAAACGGAAACAACACGAAACAGACCCGTTCCGACAAACCAAAACTCGAAACATCATTTTTTTCTGGTCGTGCCCATGTCTATTGTGAAGTGATTTAAGAAGCAAGCCACTTGAGGATATCACTTCCCTACTCAGCAAAAGGCAAGGTTAGTGAAAAATCTTTTTAATTGTATATAGACTACAAGTGGTACCTTGTATAACGTAATTAATTGGTTCCCAATTAAATTACGTTATACAATTTTTTCGTTATGCAAATTATCATTTCCCATAGGAATGCATTGGAAGTGGATTTAATCCGTTCCAATGCATTCCTAAAGGCCCCGCCAGCCACCGCCCGTTCCCGCCTCTCTCTCTCTCTCTCTCTCTCTCTCACACACACACACACACACACACACACACACACACACACACACACAGAGAGAGAGGGGGGTCTTGCAAGGGCTGCTGCCACGGTTCCCGGGGGGGGCTGCCTTCACCACCACCGCCGCCGCAGAGCCGCCGCCGCCGCCATCCTCCAGCCCCTCTTCCTGCCGCCCTCCCGGTTGGTTTTGTAAGGGTGCACGCCTTCTAAGGCGCAAGAGAAGGGCGCGCAACTCCTCCGCCCCTTCTCTGCGGGGCCCAGAGGCGCACGTGCGCTGCTGCTGCCGCTGCTGCTGGACGAGCGCCGACTCTCCGCCTGCCTCCTCGCCTGAGGCGCCCGTCGGGGAGGCGACCCTTGGCTTTTCTGGGGGAAGCGGAGTGTGTGGTAGGGGGGAGGAGAGGGAGAGGCTGGCCGACCCGTCCCGGGGCAGCGAGGGGAGGAAAGGAGGCGCCGCGCCCCCTTTTATCCAACCCACCCGTCCCAGCCCCCGTCCCCGTCCCCGTCCCCCTGGCGCCGTCTCCCGCTCGCCCTACCTCACGCCCTCCTCGGTCTGTCCCGTCGGCTCCGTGCCAAGGCCGGCGGCAAGGCGGGGAAGCGCGCGCGCGCTCAGCAGCCCTCCGTTCCTCGGGCGCTGCGCCGCGCCTCGCCTCAGCTCTCTCTCCCCCGACGGCGAGGGCGCGAGACGCTTCCAGGGTCCTGCGCGGGAGTGGGGGCGGAAAGGGGGGTAAAAAAAGGCGCCCGCGCTTCCCGCCTTGCCCGCCGCCGCCCCCGGCGGGGGGTAGCAGCCAAAGCCCAGGCGGGCGCCTGCTTGCTTGCTCGCGGCAGAGTGTGACCTTTTCCGCAGTGCCCTCATTGGCGGGCGTCGGAGCCCGGCGCCCCCTCCTCCTCCCCGGGCCGGGCCCCCCGTCCTGCGCGCGCTCCTGACCCAAGGCGCGCGAGGCGGGCGCGCGGGGAGTGAGGTGGGGGGAGGGTTGGCCGCCCCTCACGAGGAGGAATGGAGCGTCTCGTGTCCACTCCGTGGGCGAAAGACAGGGATAAACGTCCCGCAAAGGGAAGGGACCCAAGTGCTCCTTGACCTAGACTGAGGGAGGCACTGTTATGTTTAGGGTTCTAGGCAAAAAAATCAAAACAAAAGACAAAACACATGGGGCACCTTAAAGACTGACTTATCATAGTTTAATACAAGGAGAGAAACAGTCAAGTCGGGAAACACCGCCTGGCCGCACCTCCCCTCCCCTCTTTCCCTGACCGCCCGTGGCGGGGGGGAGGGGGGGCGGATTTTTTTTGTTGTACGGATTTTCCGTTGAACGAACCTTCCGTTGTACGAGGTACCACTGTATTGCTACATCAGTTATAATAAGCATATCTATGCCTCTTCTTAAATGGGCAGTTGAGAAGGTGCCTGCAGCCGAAGCCACCGCCATTGAATTATCTGCAGGGAGTTTCTTGACTGTCCCTTTAAGGCAACATTCTCTGCCCCACCCCAAATAATTGATGAAGCACATCAGCAATAGTAGGCATACAGTAAAAAAAATTCATCCATTGAGCAGGAGCAGTGATTGATTTACCAATATTCCTAAGCTGTTTGGTTATTATTCCATATGATAATGGCTAATAAGCAATATTGCTGCCTAGATGCCGTAAGCACATCCGATCTTGCCTGATTTCGGAAGCTAAGCAGGGTTGGCCCTGGTTAGTACTTGGATGGGAGACCACTAGGGAACACCAGGTGCTGTAGGAGTCTGGAGTAGGAACTGGCAAACCACTCCAGTATTCCTCCAGTATTCCTGCCAAGAAAATGGACATGGAGTCATGAAGAATCAGTCACGACTATAACAACAACAACACACACACACACATACACACACACACACACAAATAAGCAATATACAGTATTGGCATTGGCAATATTGGCAAACTGAAAGAGAAGGGCCTGCTTTGGATTGATTCCAGCAATCACATATGTTGGAACTAATGGAAACCAGAGTGTACAGAAAGGGATCAAAAAGGTGCGGGTAATAATGCTCTGGGTACAGGCTGGGAGCGCTAGCAAAGGCATCATCTGCTTGTTGTCTTTAAGAGCAGACCAATCCATCCTTGCAGTGCTACAAACAGTGGCCTAAACAGCCTGAGTATTCAGTCTCTAAGCCTGTGCAACACTTAACATGAAAAACAGGCAGCAGCCCACTGGCCACATATGATATCACATTCCTTACTTACTGTACTTACATGTGTACCTTTTAATGCCCCTTTTCTCCCCACCAGAGCAGAGGCTCAAGGCAGCTCAGCAGATTAAAAACAAACACAGATAAAGCAGACCATTTGGTAGTGGGGTGGCTAATTGTTTTTATAAATAAATAAATAAATAAATAAATAAATAAATAAATAAATAAATAAATAAATAAATAGTTAAACATTAAAAGGGAAATTATAATATCAAACTGCTATTGAATTTAAACATAGATAGAAAACAGCAGGACTCCTCTTAAAAAACTTTTGTATCAGCTGATCAAGCTGATCAAAATAAAAAGCCTTTGTCTGCCAACAAACTGCAAGGGCTACAATTCACTTTTGGTTAGGTTGTTTGTCTTCACTGAAAGTGCCATGCAATGATGGTTTCGGAATCATTTTATGTCCCCAATGGCAATGGCTTGGGACTTTCAGCGGTCCAGACATGTAAACTGCAACGGAAATATCAGGGCTTGTTATTGAACTGTCAAAATAGAGATGCCAGGTCAACCACAGCCTATTCCCTGAGAGCCCAGGACCGAAATTGGACAGCAGGGTTGTTTCTTAGGTTGTCACAGGAGTAAGACTAGAGATGGGCATCAACCAGAAAACCAATAGTTCATGATGGGTTCATGATGGCCAGCCACAAACCACAAACTCTCACAACTAGAGGTGGGGTCTTCCAAACCCAGTTCCTATAGGGCACTTTCCATAGCCCCCTCCCATTTCATGGGTGTATAACACAGATATCTGAAACCCAGTCTTAACTAGCGATGGGCACGAAACTGAAAAACGGTGTTTCATTTCGTTTTGTTTTCATTTTGTTTTGTTTCGTAATTAACAATTTTAAAAGAATTTTTGTAACAAAATAAAACAAAATGAAAAGATTTGTTTTATGTATAACAAATATTATAACATAACATTTGTTATGTTATAAAATGGCTCTCCTGGGGGTAGTTTCCTTGGACTCTTCCCTTTAAGCCCACCAAACTTGGAGAGGTTTGGGGTTCAGGAGGCTAAGTTATTAATCAAGTTATTCCAAAGTGGGTCCCTCATGGAAAAAGAGGATGAGGAAAAACTGCTGGCATTTTTAAACTGAAGCCTATGAAATGCAAAACATTGCAGTTGAGGGACTGCTGAATCCATTCTGTTCCATTTTTGCTTGCCACTAGGAAGCACAAGAACAGGGCCATAAATTTTCTCTTGTTCTTTCAGAGTGAAACTTTTATTGCTTTATCACATAGCAACCCTTATCAGCATAACCCCACGCTTCAAGCTCAAAAGTATGAGCTTGGCTTCAGTTTAACTTTTAAAGCCAGATTTCCCCTCTTCCTCTTTTTCCATGGGGGTTCCAATTTGGAGTTTAATAATCCATCCCCCTGAACCCCAAAGCTCCTAAAGCCCAAAGCCCAAAGGAGGGCTTAAAGGGAAGAGTCCAAGGGAGCTACCCCCCAAAAATTTGGTGTCTCTAGGGCAGTGCTGGTAAACCTATGGCACAGGTGCCAAAGGTGGCACTCGGAGCCCTTTCAGTGGGCACCCGACATCGCCCCTTTACAGCCACCTGTATTCAGGTTAAATTGCTGTATTGGCATTTTGCGAAAAATTGGTGGGTTTTGAATCGCAGTTTGGGCACTCGGTCCCTAAATGGTTCACCATCCCTGTCCTAGGGCATGAGGGAGTCATTCATTTTATAGAGTAACAAAATGTTTCATTTGCAACAGCTAAAAATGGCATTTCGTTTCGTTTCGTAAAGAAAGGCTCACTGCCATTTCACTTCGTTTTGTTTTGTAACGTTTTGAAACCTTATGAAACAACATTTTTTTGGTATGGTGCCCATCTCTAGTCTTAACCAAACTTGTAGGGATTGCAGATGAGAGTCACAGGAAACATCTCTGCAGGTTTGGAGACTCTAAGTACCTGGGAAGAACTTTTATGGAGGCAAGATCTTATTTGTGGATTCATAAATCAGGCATCGAAACAGCAATTTCTACCAAACATTTAGGGTTCATAGAGAAGATTCAGGGGATGCTTTCCTCCAAATTGGTGTCTCTAGGTCACCTTGAAGCGGAGATGAATCAGTGTGTTGGTTTGTCAATTCATAAGTGGAAATTCATCTATTTGTCAATTCATCGATTCATCAGCCTCAATAAATCATGAATCATGGTAAATTGCCATATTTTGGATTCATCCCCATCTCTAATCACAACCCACCCATCCCCAAAATGAAGGGGTTTCATACTGGGGGTGGGGACAACTGCTCCCATTGCTTTCCTATCTTGTCTTGAAGGTGACCCTGGGAGGCAGCAAGCCCATCTCCCTGCACAGAAACCAGGCTTGCTGCCTGTCTGCGTGTATAGCAGTTCCCTGATGGTTCCTGATGCCCTGAGATCTAGCAATCCTAAACAGGAAGCAGTTCCCACTTTTCCTGTCAAGCATTAGGTAAAGCATGTAACAGTCATATGCCCCTGGAGTCATCCCCAAAAGTTGGTATGTCAGTCGCTTTCAACATGTACACAATAGGAAACATGTAAAGGACATGTAAATGAGAGGAAGGCAAAGGACAAAATGTTGTGGCACCCTAAAGATTGACGAATTTGGGTCAGTGCAAGGATTCATGACTCAGAGTCTGCTCTCTGTAGATAAGGAATGGCAGCATTTATTTATGCATAATCAGAGCATCTAAACAATGACTCACCAAAACCCAATTTAGAAATTCCACCTAAATGAAGCAGTTGTATGCAACTGCTCCACTGACAGTTCCCAAAGTTTGCAAGCCAAGGTTTTGGTTTCTTTGGGTTATCATCACTGTTATTCTTATATATGTTGCCTATCTTTACCTGAAGCTTCCAGAAAGTATGAGTGGTCGCATAATAGTTACCTGAGGTACAGTATGTGATTTGTTTATTATATTTATATAGCTCCCATCCTGCTGTGAGGCCACTCTGGACAATTCACAACAATAGCAGTAAAACAATCATTAATAATTGCAATAAAATGCAATAAAAATAAACAATTAAAAGAAGAGGCAGCTGTAGAAAAGATTTGGATATAAGAACTGAGAGCTATGTCCCAGACTTGGGGAAAGCCTGGTTGGATAGCCAAGTTTTTAACATTCATTTAAATGTCCCCAGTGACATATTTTTGTGGGTAGAGATTTCCAGAGGCAAGAGGCTATCACTGAGAAGGCCCAGTTCTTGCTTTTCGCTTTCTGGGCCTCCCTTGGGGTAAAAGCCCTCAATCTCCCTGCCTGGGAAGAGCACATGGACAGTTCTCACTGGAAGAAGACACTCTGACAGGTACTGAGGTCCTAAGCTGTATAGCATTTTGTACATTGACATAAATGAGAAACCAGACCTGTAACCAGTGCAAGGTGGCCAGGGAGAGGCGGATATTTTGGTGTCTTTTCACCCCTGGCTACCATTTTCTGGGCTAGTTGAAGGCTTCTGAATCTGCCTCATAGGCCGCCCCATTAGAGACCACTGCAGTAGTCTAATAATATAGTAATGAATCCAGTTTGTCATCCCAGTTTGAGAACATCCATTAAATCAGTGGGGTTTACTTAAGTGTTGACACACCAGCTATTTATTCAGTGGGTCAACACTACATAGGAGCAGCAGTTGGATTTAGGCATTAGTATTTTATTTATGTTCCCTAAAATTAAAATAAATGTTCCCCAGCCAGTTCAAAAATGCATGGATAACAGTTTACTTTCTGAGCAACTTCTTGCAGTTGATACTTGACGCTCATCCAACAGGCATGTGAAAAGCTATCAGGCTGATAAGGAACAAAGAAGCTATAGGCAGTTTTAGAAGTGCCCCAGCACAATTTACAAGATGTTATTCAATAGCTCGGTTTTGTAATGCAGTGCATGTGATTGTTAGCCAACTGATTCTACAGCAGTTAGCCCATTATGTTTTAATTATGTTGCGTGCCTGTGTAACTTTTATTCGATGAGCTTCTAAGTGTATGGCTAGCATTCAAAGAAGTCTTGTGCTCTTACAGATGAACTCCGTTTGCTGTTGGCATGCCATGCTTTTGGATTACTTGTCCATAATGACATAATCCTAAATGAGTCTAATACAGAATTACTTAGTAATACAAGGATATAGGAACCTGTCTTATCCTGAGTCAGATCATTTCCATATCCAGCTCTCTATTGGCTCCACTGATGATTGACTTCCCTTCCCATTTAGGGAGGATCTCATATCTCAGCCAAAAGAAACTGGTTGAATTGAGTACAGTCTAAATCCACCCAAAATACCTGTGATCTCCTAGCTTTTCAACAGGCTTTTATGAAGTTAGGCTTTGATGAATTTGCCACATGAACAGTTTGTGTGTATACACAAGCATCTATGAGGCCATGGGCTTTGGTGCACTGGCAAAATGGCAGTGTTCATCAGATTGGCTGCCCTCAACATCTTGAATGTGTATTCATTTGGGTCCTGTAGGAGCACTCCCAAATTGGCAAAATCGCCTTCTCCTATGGGTAGTGTCACCTTGTGTTTCCTGATCCAGGCACAAACATTACACAGGCCATTTCAAAATGCCATTGTTGCAAATTCTCCATTTCAATGAAAAGACTGGAGAAATCTAAGGATGATAAACCCCAATCTGGGTGTGGAGGAAGCAAAGGAGATTCAGATAGAAAAATAATAAGTCGGCTATATTTCACAGGAAGCACTGTGGGGAATCAAACTCAGTGAACCATCCAGCCAGCTATCCTTAACTTGTGTGACCTTGGCCAAGCAGTTCTAGGTCACCTCCAGAAGAAGGGAATGGTAAACCACTTCTGAGTACTTTCTAGCTAGAAAACCTTGAAAAATGTTGCCATAAGTCAAACTTGACTTGACAGGACATAATTATTATTACAGATAAAGCAATAGTGTATGGATACCAGATGCTGAATTCCACCTCCCTACCCACCCCCAAATCCATTAAGAATTAAATGTTAGACTCTTGAGGCACTGAACCAAAACAAATGGACACAATTTGTTCTTTGCTTATGAGTCTATAACATATTGTTGTCAACCAACATATGCCACAGCATCCATCACCCCAATCCATGCTGTGGTAGGGCATGTTTGAAAACCCTCTCTGCTTTCCTACATCTTGTTCTGAGAAGCTGTAAGAATTGGAGGTGTTACATGGAAAACTTCTGCCCTATCATGTAGTGATGGCATTGCCATGATGGAAAACAAGGATGGTACCTAGTCTATTCTGAATCGAATTCAAAGTCAGAGCAATTTGGTCTGACATAATTAAAATTATTCCTCTTTAGACTACTGAGTATCTGGCAGAGTCTATCTGCCAAAGATCAGCTTCGTCCCATCCCATCAGAGCATAGCTAGCCCTCTCGCTCCGGGTGGCCACCCCTAGGGAGGGTTTCTACCCCTAGTTGGGCTTTTTCGGTGGCCAGCCCGGTGCTTTGGAACAAACTACCAAGCAAGATTCAGCTAGCGGAGTCTTTGCCAGATTTCAGTAAAGCCTTGAAAACATGTTTTTTTAAAGACCATTTCGGTGATCGCTAATTGTATGTTTGTTTGCCTAGCTTCTTGCCTGCCCTCTTGCCTGCTGGATGCATGTATGGTTGTTTGTATTTATATTGAGTTGGTTTTATTCTTTTACTGGTTTTGTATCTCTCTCTTTTCTTATTCATACGTTTGTTCACTGCCCAGAGTTCCCTTTGGGAAAGTCGGTGCGGTTAATAAGTGCAACAATAAATAAATAAATAAATAAATAAATAAATAAATAAATAAATAAATAAATAAATAAATAAATACTAATTTTCGTTAATTCTATGTTGGTATCAGGAGACAGATATCTAATCTCGTGTGCTCCCAGAGGCATTTGGTGGGGCCACTGTGAGATACAGGAAGCTTGACTAGATGGGCCTTTGGCCTGATCCGGCATGGCTCTTCTTATGTTCTTATGGTAGACTTTAGACTTAGGTAATTAATCTTATTACAACTATCAAGTGGGGAGAGAGAGAGAGAGACTTGCATTGATAATACTGCACAAATTGTGATGCTGTAACTCTTCTGCCTGTTTCCCAACAATAAATACAATCACAGTAACTAGAGATGGGCACGAATAAAAAAAAAATTGTGTTTCGTTTGTCATTTGTCGTTTAGGGGGTCCGTTTCGGTTCATTTCCATTTTTCGTGAATTTTTGCAAAAAAATCGTTTTCATTTTAGTTCGTTTTGTTACGATTTCATTACCATTTATTTCAATTTTTTGTGATTTTTTTTAGCTTTTAAAGCAGTTCAATGTATTGCCGTGATGAAAACGAAACGGACGACAAAATTTCTGGTGTTTCTGTTTGTTTCGTTTCATTTTAGAGATAAAATTCGTTTGTCGTTTCATTGCGTAACGAAATGAAAAAACAAAAACAGAAATGAAAAATTGTTCATTTCATGCCCATCTCTAACAGTAACCGTAGAACTGCAAAGCTGTAAGGGACCATTTGGATAACTGAATCCATCCCCTGTTGGTGCATAATGGGAAACTGAACACCCAAGTCTCTGACTGTACAGCCAGATGGCTAAACCACAAAGCTGTCCAATAGTGCCTTCTTTTTCCAGTTCTAATTCAGTGAACAGAAAGGTCTAATTCAATGTCTGGGTAAAATTACATTTTTATTGTACTTGAATTTTTCAAATCTGAAACACTCTGAAACAGAAGTTAGCTATCAGATGAACAAAACAGAACAGAAAATGAAATCGTCTCACAAGTAATTATTGTTCTGTATGTGGAGAATTAACCTAATCTATGAACAGTGCTTTTAAAATATACTCTCATTCTTTCTTTTTTTCTGCCTTTTTGATACTGAACTTATAGATGGTTTTAAAACGAAGTGATAATGAAGCAGAGAAAAGTTGTTATTGGGTTGAGTTTGAGTTGGCAGGATATTTTCCTGTCAGGTCAGATGGCTCTAAATGAATGAGGCAGGCCCTACTTCAAGAGCGCCAACACAAACATGATACCACACAAGCACACACAGTTATTAGGCTGCATTTCTGAGAGAAGATCTAATTTCATGACAGTTTTTGCCCCTTGATATTTTCACTTTCCTCTTCCTCCTCCCCTGTTTCTTTGGTGCAACATTTATTGACCCATCTGGTAAGTCTCTTAGGTGCACATAAATACACAAACTCCCTACACTGGAAAGAATACCAGCCATGTTGTTGTCATAGTATCAGTGCACTCTCGAGGATCATGCCTGGAGGTTTTGCCAGGTTGAAGCAGGAGGCGTCCATGCCAGACTGCTGATTGGTTGATGTTGTGCTTCCTCCCCAGAGCAGTTTTTCAGTTTGAAACAAAGAGTTGGATTTTTCAAAGAAAACAAATAAGGCACCGTAATCTTGTTATTATATATTTGTACCAATGAAAAGACTGTCAGTCACCACTAAATGTGGTTTTTGTAGCACGTCAGTCGAAAACTGAAGGGAACCGAAAACTCAGCTCACCCTTGAGACAAAAAATCTGTGCTGACTCCTGTTTTTCCATACATCTGTGCTCAGCTGGGTTGTTATTTTTTTAAAGAGGAGCTTTGAATACTTTTTTAAAAGTGGATTTGATTCAATTATAAGTAACAAAAATAACTTGTAGAATACAATGAACTTAGCTTGAAGAAAGGATGTTCCCATTTTTCATGCCTGTCAACAGACTATGCTGGAAACTGAAAGGCATGGAAATTTAGCATAGCATTTGATTGTCTTCAGAGCTTAACTTTCTAATAGAAGTGCCCATGAAATTCTTAGAGTTAGAGTATATCTGAAATCTCCGGTTCTCAGAGAAGCCTCCAGTGGCCAGGGAAAAGGTGCCTGAGGTCTTCCCTGGCCTCACACCATCTCATAGATTTAAATGATGCATTTCGTTTGCACTTTCATCCCCTCTAAACCATGCTGATCGTATGTTACATTCAGCTTCCTTTAACTCCCTTCCTAAACTGTAGTTAAAATTACAGTGGTACCTTGTAGAAAGGAATTAATCCATTCCAAATGAATCTCAAACAAATTTTCCTTTATACAAATTTCCCATAGGAATGCATTGAAATGGAGTAATTCCTAATCAAGACCATTTTTATGTTGTACGAATTTGCCCTATAGGCGATTCTGTTAAGGGGATTGAAAATAAAACAGCCAACATTATAATGCCATTATACAAAGCAATAGTAAGGCCGCACCTGGAGTATTGTGTACAATTCTGGTCACCGCATCTCAAAAAAGACAGTGGAACTGGAAACGGTGCAGAAGAGAGCGACTAAAATGATTACTGGGCTGGGGCACCTCCCTTATGAGGAAAGGCTAAAACATTTGGGTCTCTTTAGTCTGGAAAAAGGCGCCTGAGGGGGAATATGATTGAGACGTCCAAAATAATGCAAGGAGGGCATGAGTAAAGTGGATAGAGGGACACTCTTCTCCCTCTCACAAAATACCAGAACTAGGGAACATCCACTCAAATTGAGGGTTGGGAGAGTGAGAACAGACAAAAGAAAATATTTTTTTACCCGGCGTGTTGTTAGTCTGTGGAACTCCCTGCCACAAGATGTGGTGATGGCATCTAGCCTGGATGCTTTCAAAAGGGGGTTGGACAGATTCCTGGAGGAGAAGTCCATTATAGGTTACAAATCATGATGGAGATGTGTAATCTCCTGGCTTTAAACTGGGGTACTTCAAGGACCAGATGCAGGGGAGTAGTATCAGGAGACAGATATCTAGTATTGTGTGCTCCCAGACACATCTGGTCGGGTCACTATGAGATACAGGAAGCTGGACTAGATGGGCCTTTGGCCTGATCCAGCATGGCTCTTCTTGTGTTCTTATGTTCTTAACTGTTTTCTTCAAATATGCATTATGCCCATTTCCTCGTCTCCTTTTGTTTCATGGCTTCCCGTTTAATATGTTGACATGTATGGTGTTGCAGATTGATTATTCTCTCCTGCCTCAAAAAAATACTGATTAGCTGGCCTGCTGTATCAAAACAGGCAATGTTAATCCCAGCGTTTGAAGTATAAATTGGCAGTGATCCAGTTTGCATCTCCAGTGAATTATGGAACAGGGCGAAAGACAAATTTCCCTTGTAACCATGTATGTCAGGAGGGTTTGTTTGCTTCTCTGTGCATGCAGGTGTTTTTATCAGCCATAAAATGGATGGAGGATATATAATCATCAGTAACCATTTCAGAAAATGGCTTCAGGAGCCAGCACTCAAGAAAAAACGAAGGCAATGAGCTGAACAAGCTCTGCTTTGGAAAAAAGATTGAGGCAAATGAAGAATAGTACTGCTGCACATGATGGGATATGGTTGCCACAGCTTCAATGGCCTTCAAAAGATATTAGTTAAATCATAGAGAATAAGGCTAGTTGGAGTTTTCAGACATGATGCTTAAATATTCCATCCAATTTCAGGGGTAATAAGTCTCCAGGTACCAGTTGATAGGAAAACAATCAGGACATGTTCTGATACTGATGTCCCAGTGATGGTTTCTCATGGTCAACCTATTAGTCATTCTGTGAATGGATATGGTCCACGTTAGTGGTTCCTAGCCTTAGGTAATCTAGGTTCTTGGACTGCAGCTCCCAGAAGCCCCAGCGAACATGTCTGGCAGAGAAAGCTTCGGGGAATTACACTTTGAGAATACCTGGGTTATCCATGGTTTGAAACCATTGGTCCGGAGAGATTTTTAAAATACTTTCTGGCATAGCTTTTCTGCTATTCTAATACATTATTACAGTGTCAAAAGTGACAAAACTGAAGTTGTTGTACTCTGGGCACATCATGAGAAGATTAGATGAGCTGGACAAGAAAATAATATTGGGAAAGGTTGAAAGCTGCAGAAAGAAAGGAATACCAAATAAGAGATGGATACTACAGGTTTGAGTTTGCAAGAGCTGAGCAGAGATGTTAATGAGATGACGTTTTGGAGGTCCCTTGTGCCTATCTCTAGACATGACAATCAGCCCGGAGTCCCACAGCACCTATCTGTAGTTTTGTTTCCCCATCAGAGACCCTTCTGCTTTTCAATGTCAGATCCTTCCCCTTCAGTTCAAAAGATGTAATCATGTTGAACTGATGGAGAAAGGAAAGACTGACTAAACATGCATGAACAATTGCACAGGGACACATGCAGATAGAATGGTGCTTGACAAAGCATCTTCCCCTTCACCTCTTGGCTCAGGAAGGAGGATGAGGAGTGTGTGAACACAAACACATGCACAAACATAAAAAACATAGTGGTGACAATCATCTCACTGATATAGTCTTTTTGATTTCTATTCCATCTCTCTTGTTTCTACTATATTATTTTAGATTTTTGCCATCATTTTGTTATTTCTCTTTGATTTAATTATGGTCTTTATGTTGATTTTTGATTCAATTATGGTTACTGTGTTGATTTTATTTAGTTATATATTGTCTTTTGTATATTGTATTATTTATGTTTGCACTCTGTAAACCACCTCAAATGACTTTTGGTCAGATAAAATAAAATAAAATACAGTGGTACCTCTATTTAAGCGTTTAAGCCATTCGGAATGCATGCTCATAAGTTGAACAACTCATAAGTAAAACAGCCGCATCTTAAAAAAAAAAAGATAATTTAAAAAATAAAAAATTGAACATATTGGAAACCACATCTAAAATTTGTAAGGCAGCAGTTAAAACAGCATCGGTTTTCCGCTCTTAAGTCAAATTGCTCGTAACTAGAGCTGCTCATAAGTGGCAGCACTTACTTATTTGTTATTTATTTATTATTGCATTTGTTGACCGCACCAATTTTCCCACAGGAACTCAGGGTGGTTCACAATACAAAACAAAAAATAAAATAAACAGATAAAAACAAAATAACACAAACAAACACAGGTAATCCCAGCAAGAGGGACAACGGGAGACAAATCAGGATACAGACAAAACACAAAATGTCAGTGATCGCCTTAAGCCTCTTTGAAAAGCCAAGTTTTTAATGCTTTCCTGAAGCCTGGGAGGGGCTCAGCAAGATGAATCTCGCTGGGTAATTTATTCCATATAAGGCCGGGGCAGCCACTGAGAAGGCCCAATTGCAAGTTAATGCCTTACAGGTCTCACTTGAAGTGGCTATCCAGAGCGAGAAAGCCTGCAAGGCTCTGGGGGGCTGGTCTTTGAGAGATCTGCTCTGCCAGATACTCAGGTCCCATTTATTTTTTTATTTAAAATATTTTTATCCCACCTTTCTCCTTTAAAAATCCCAAGACAATCACTAAGAGAAAGGTCTTTGCTTGCTTGCAATAGGACAGGAAAAAAATGGGACCAGCCTGGCTTCCTGTGGGAGGGAGTTCCAAAATCTGGGAGTAGTAACAGATATGATTTTCACACGACCCCTAAGATCCGCTGGCCACTTAAATTCGGACCAGAGGTCTTAGGGGTTTGTCGCTGTTCCTGCGTTCCCACCCCCTCCGCACTCCTGGCTGCTGGCTGCGTGAGGGGAGGGAGAAAAAAAAGGAAGAAAAGAATGCCACTCACCTCCGTTCTGCCGTCCCGGCACTGCATTCAGATCTCTTAAGGGGGGGGGGCAAAAAAAGAACAAACAGAAGCAAGGAGAGCCCGGCAGTCACTACGTTATATCCACATCAGGAATTTTCATCTCTGGAGAGCAGGTACCTGAAAAGTGCGCTTGGACGCGCTTAGGTGGGCGTGGTCGCACTTAATTATCTGTAAACTCCGGAGTTGGTGGGGAAACAATTTTAAGCTCCGGAGCTGGGAGCCATTTGCGGCGGAGTTTAGGGGTTGTGTACAAATACCCAGATAGGGCCCTCTCCCCAAGTGCCTGCTTAACGTACCTGTGAAGGTAGCAAGACTATGAGAAAGGCGCCTCCTAAAAACCTTAACACTTGAGCAGGCTGCTAGTCACTAAGTTATATATTGTGGGAAGATGTGGTCCTTTAGATAGACTGTGCCCAAGTCAATTACGGATTTATAGATTAGAACCAGTACTTTGAATTGTGTCCATAAACAGATTGGCAGCCAGAGAGCATTGGAAATAACCAATTTGGATTCAGGAATGGATTTGGAATTCGGGAGACATTATTTAGTCTTCAAATAATAGTTCATTGATGTCTTGATGTCAAAGTTGATGTTTTTGTTTGCTTCATTGATTATGAAAGAACATTTGATTCAGTTAAACATGATAAAAATTAATATTCTTAAAGAACTGGTCTTGGACAATCGTGATATCAAATTGATTGGGAATTTGTATTGGAATCAGCATGCTGGTGTCTGGATAGATGGTCAGAATTAGAGGAGGTGTCAGTTACGAAAGGTGTGCCTCAAGGTTGTATTCTCTCACATCTACTTTTTAATATCTATTCAGAAAGAATTATCCAGAATGCTCTCAAAAGAAAGAACCAAGGTGTTAAAGTGAATGGCATTCTGGTCAATAACATAAGATACATTGATGACAATATTCTGCTTGCAACTAGTCTGGCAGATTTGCAAGGATTATTGGATTCTGTTGCTGCAGAAAGCAGTGCCATGGGATTGTGACTTAACGTGAAGAAGACAAAATGCATGGTTAGTAGTAAAAAAAAAAACATAATGGTTCACAGAACCTTCTCAAGATCAGCAGTGGTATAATTGAGAGAATATCATCTTATAAATATTTGGGATGCTTTGTCAGAGACTACTGGGATCCAAGCCAGGAAATTCAGGAAAGTCTTGACAAACTGGGACTTATCTATCAGACTTCATACTCAAATACCTTGATCCTATATATTCAGCATGGTGTTGAAACTTGGGACCCTTGCAGACACATTATGCAGAAAGCTGGAAGCATTCAAAATGTGAATGTACAGACAAATTTTGAAGATACCTTGGACAGCCAGAGCCACGAATGTGGCCATGTTACAGTGCGTGAATAGAAAGTTAGAAATCCTCAGTACTGTAAAGAGAAGAAAATTGTGGTATTTTGGACATATAATGTGCAATAAGAAATAACATCTGCTGCTAGTTATCCTTCAAGGAAAAATAGATGGGAAACATGGCCAAGAATGTAGAAGAACATTCTGGTTTAAGAAGTTAAGACAATGGTCTGCAGTGAGCACAGCTGCTCTGTTCAGAGAAGCCTTAAAGATAGAAACCAGTTCAGGCTACTGATTACCAACGTTCTACGAGGACATGGCACATGACACATGAAGGTGCTATAAGAGAAGGATTATGTGATTCATGCAATTGGCCCCAGCCAGCAATCGGGCTGCTGCATTTTGGACCCACTAAAGTTTCCTGACACTTTCCATAGGCAGCCCCACATAGAGTATATTATTGCAGCAGCACGTGCATTAGAAGGATGTAACTAATGCATGTGTCACTGTGGCCAGATCAGCTGTCTCTAGGAATTGGCCCAGCTGGCACGCTAGTTTTAATTGTACAAAGACACTCCTGGTCATTGATGAAACCTGGGCATCAAGAATCAGAGACAAATCCAGGAGCACGCCTAAGGACACTTTTCTTTTAACAGCTTTGCCTCAGGCAGAGTTCCTGTATTTGTTTGCTTGCCTCCTTATTTATTTAAGCTTAATGAGCTCTACCTGTTGGCAAAATCAGATAAGGAAGTAAGCAATTGAGGAAGGAAAGCCTTCTTAAGGAGGTTTCTTTGAACTGTGCCCCCTACAGGTGCTTCAGATAGATCTGGAATTCACAGTCAGAGAATGTGAATTTATTTTGTTTCTCACACTGTGTGGTTGTACTCTCCATGTTTCGTCATCCTCTGAGACATTGACATCCTCTGAGAAATTGATATGGTCCCCAAGTGTCAAATGAAGCAAACTTCTTTTGGTTCTGCTGACCTCCTCTCTCGTCCTTATGTTACTTATAATTGGGGTTCCATTCTTGCTGTTTAGGTAAAAAAAAAAAGCAAAGCAAAGTGGTCTGCTTATATACCGCCCCATACCACTTCAAGTAGTCTCTGGGCGGTTTACAGTTTTTAACTACAGTATGCAGGCTACACATTGCCTCCCCCCACCCCAGCAAGCTGGGTACTCATTTTGCCAACCTCGGAAGAATGGAAGGCTGAGTCACCCATGAGCCTGCTACTGTTCATGTATGTTTCTGTAAGGAAATTGTATAAGTCACAGCTACAAACTCATAAACAAGGTGCTTTTTGCATCTCTGGGTGCGTATCCATTTGTGCTATCAGGCATGAACATAATTGCACCTTGTTAATAAGCAGCAATTTGCCACTGAGATTTACACAATTTCCCTTATGTGGCTGTAAATTCTGATTCTTGCCTTTGTTGTTTATTTACTGTTGGACTTTTGTGGTATTGTCAGTGACATTTGCCTGTCAGCCTCTTTGGATTATAAAAAAGAGAATAATGGACAGAACATCATAATATACAGTATATAGACTTTAGATCTATTTGCTATCTTCTCTCAGGGAAGACCAGTGCCTTTTCATGAATTTTAAAAAGTCCCACTGAGTTAAGGGGAAAATGTATAATTTGCAGTCAGATCCTTTTTTTGTTTGTTTGTTTGTTTAGAATTCTCCCACTGTGATCAGCGGTTAATAGCAAATACAGTCACAGCACAGGATCAGCTTGAAAGCATAGCAAGAATCCTGTGAGTTGGGTTATTGCTAGAGGTAGGAATTATTGAAAACTAGATGTTAAACCCTGTTGGAAAATGAGGATTCAAAGCTGGTTTCTGAGCTGTAAACGTGTACAAAGCGCTAGCTTTCTAAGTGGTACCTCTTCTTACGTGTTTAAGCCATTCGGAATGCATGCTCATAAGTTGAACAACTCATCATTATTAATGACCAACCGGTACCACTGCCAGATCAATACGAACCATGCAATTTGATCCTTAATACATGACCAGTCTGCCTGTAAAAGACAGCACATTCGGATGAACAACCTAAGTGGCAACCAGGCAGTTAGCGATCTGTAGCTCTGCACATTTGCATAATAAGATTTGTTACCTGCAGTGCCGTTGCATTTATGAGGGCAATTAGGAGGCACTCATATTTTAGGGAGTAGCTCAGGAGAGACCAGGCACCTGACTTGGTTTACACCACATGACTGCCTTCTGATGTATATGACAACAACATGCCAGTGAAGTAGTTCACCTTTGCTTCTTGGCAACCCAGGACTTGAACCTTTTGGGAGTGGATCAGTCAGGGAAAGAGCTGCTAGGGGTTATTGAGGTACCGAATATCCAGATCATATTCTTCTGGAAGATGAACTACTTTGGAGTCACCTGACTGATGAACAATGTGAAACCTCCGCAAGACATCACTGTGGAATACGCCTAAATCCCAGGTAAGCTCCTATATCTCTGAGAAACAGAATACGACCTTTGGATCCAATATGCACGGCGACCGTTTTCCCGGACTGAGCCTGTTACACACCTTTGTGGATGTCATTTGCCATCTGTCTTAGAATGTACACCTAGAAGTCTCCTTCCGAAATCGTTTCATACTGTCTGCCTGTTTTAAGGGGTGTGGATTTTCCGTGCATTTGGCATTTACTATAATGCTAGGTGCAAAACACCTTATGCAACAGGAGGCACTTTTGTGTACTACACATTTCAGGGTTTTCCCCCATGGGCACATTTTATGTTTTTCCAACCTCTATCTCTGTAGCCTATAACTTTGTAATACTGAAAAGAGCTTGGGGTGGGGGAGTGGTATGTGTGGGTGGGTGTTGAATGAAAACACAACCGGGATCAGTTTCCTATGCTTTGTTACAGCTGGAACTGCGCATGAGGTAAATCATGGCACTTACTGTACCTCTCCAAACAGACATAGATAGGATAGTTTCACGAGTACAGAGGACAAAAACATATACCAAAAGGGTAATTGGGCAACTGATATTCCCTTTCCAGTGGGTTGTCCTTTATACCACAGGCATATTGTTTGCGAAATTAGATGCACAATGAACAGTCCACCAAGGAAGCTTTTTCTTTTATTTCCATTACACAAATGGCATTCCCTACAGAATTCTGGCCTAATACTACCAGCTGTTCACTAAGGTTGGCTTCTCTGGTAGAAACTAGGCCACTGGTTTGGGAGCTGTGTAGCGCGGTTTAGATTTCACATCATAGCTTAATTAAAATACAATTAGCAGACATTTCTAGTGCCTGAAAGTTAGGTTGTAATGAGTCTAATTGTGCTCCTCAAGGGGAATCTTTGTTCCCGTTGGATGTCTCAATTGTTCTCAAGAAGAGCTATCAGTGTTTATTATGGTTACATTCACTGCATTTAGAGCAGAAGGAATGTCCCTTGCCTGTGCTTTTATTGGGCTGGATGGCTTCAGTCTACCAACAGTCACATACAAGGAAAACAACAGCCGGCTCCCCTCCCCTCCTTTTAAGTGGAAAGCTGATGTCTAAGGAGTAAAACCGGCTGAATCCCTCTTTCATGATGTATCTGCCCATGAGTAGGGCTTTTAATACACATAGGGGACATGTTAAATGTGGTGTGTGTGTGTGCGTGTGTGTGTGCGCATGTTTCTAAATGAGCCTCATGTGGCAGGCAAGATACTATGAAGGAGTGACTGTCCATGAGGAGCACAGTGCTAGGAATGGCAGGAATGTCCAGCTGTATATGTGGAAGGCCTTAGGATGTGCATAGTGAGTCAGTCCATGTGCAATCATTTATAACCATAGGTCATTTTAAAAAGAAGAAGAATCTATCCAGAGTTCAGAAAGAATACAAGGGTGGGCACCTGCCATGCTCACTAAAATTCCCAGTGATGTGTTGCAAAGCACAAGCTGTACAACGCGAGAGTCCGTCAAGTGACCCACAGGGCAAATTGGATGAATCAGCCTTCTCACAAGATTCTGCTTCAAAAGCAAGCTGTTTTTAAGAGTCCAGCCAATAGGAGATTTGCCTATATTTTAGCAGTGCATTTTCCAATCCATCTCTGACTGTAATAGGAGGGGGTTGATGTTGGCTAGAGGTGGTGGCGGCGGATTCTGGAAGTTGTAGTCTCCAAAAATAAATTTTCCAAGTTATCTGTGGAAGTCTGATGCTTTGTGTGAAGCCATGCACTGCATTGGAGCGCCTGCCATCTTTCTCTTCCCTATTGAGGGCGTAAATACAGCCCTGACAACCCCCACCCACCCCATGGAAGAGACAACTACCATTGCCATGGAAGCACCCAAAGGGTTTCTCAGTTCTCATGAAGTCCATTGCCAGTTGCTAGGCAACGCCAGCAGTCGTTCACAGCTTTGGGACCTGTCAGCCAAGTTAGCTAAGCCCACTAAAGGCCTGCCCAACAGGTATACAGGTCACTCTTTGGATCGCTGTTGGTATGGTTTGGCGCAAACCAAATTATTCCATCCACATGCATTTCTACTTAAATTGCTCCATCTTGCCCCTTTTAGAGATGCCCTCCTCTTCCCTGGCCCAGTGGTAGATGCTGATGAGGTTTGGCTTTGTAAGGTACTGTACAATGTGGTCTGTATTTTTCTGTTATGTGGTCCGTGCAGATGGCTAGTTTGCACCCAAAAAGAGCTGCGGGTGGTGCTATCAGAGGTGAAAACCCTGTGACATAATAAGTAGACTGTGACATTAAAAGGGGGGAGATGATACTCTGGTTTCTCTTCAGAGCGTATAAATCTTTCACCTTTTAAAAGGGGGGAGATGGAGAAACCCCCACCTCCATTGTCAGCTTCGTCTTCTTTTTTAATTTTTTTTATTTATAAAAGAACAGATAAAACAGCAAAATAACATAAGGGTAGAAAATAACAAAATAACAATATAACAAAATACAGACATAAACCCAGTGCAACCCACCCCGCTCAGGACTTAAACAAGATTACAACTTTCATGGTATTGGCCAGCCCGTTTCTCTCCAGAAGTACATTGAGTCTTCTCCAGGTGTATACCCCTTGCCTTTTTGAAATACATATACCAATAATTTATCCCATATTCCATTAAAGTCATTAGACTTGCTCAGCCCTTTCCTAGTTTTAATTTCACAAGTCAATTTATCATTAATAGCTAAATTCCATAACTCCTTATACCATTCTTCCATTACTAATTGATTATTAGATTTCCAATAATTGGCAAACATCCGCCTTGTGGTCATAACCATTATAATTACCAATTCGCCCTCCTCTTTCTTCAGTTGTGCATCTGCAACTATGTTTAACAGTTCCAGCTGGGGGGACATTGGAATCTTTTTCCCTAATATTTCTTGCATTTCATTCGAAACCAAGTTCCATTCAAATTTCCTTTTCTCACATGTCCACCACATATGCAAGTATGTCCCTTTCTCGTTTTTACATCTCCAACATATAGGAGATATTTCTTTATTTATTATATTTAGCTTTGCGGGTGTTATATACCATCTCCAACATACTTTATAACAATTTTCTTCAACACTCACTGACATATTTTTCACTATTCTTTTCTTCCACAATTTCCCCCATTCTTCCTTTTTTATCTCTTTATTAATATCTTCTTGCCAAATCTCTCTTAACTTATTATTGTTTTCATTATCTTCCTGAATTAATATTTTATATATCTCACTTACAATTCCTTTCCTCTGTTCTTTATTTTCAATCTCATTTCTTCTGTTTATAATTTCTTCAAATCTGGTCAATTTTTTACACTTTCCTACTTTAGTTATCCATTCTTTAGTCCATTTTCCCAATTGTATAATGTTCAGCCAGGAAATATTTCCTCCCAATTTCTCCTTTATGCTTTGTCTATTCTGCATTTGCTTTGACCACTCCCGTAAGTATATAACTTTTTTATCATGCAGTAGCATGTTTAACTTCCCTTTTAAATTTTCTGGGAAATTCTTAATTTCTGTATCAAAGGTGTCAGCTTCGTTTTCTTTAAATATTTCTCTACTGATGCCATACAATTTTAATGTCAAACCAGCTTGGTGTTTTGACATGCCACTTATTTAACAAAAGAAGGGGGATAAATCACCATGGGCTATGGGAAAACATGAGGAAGGAACTAGTACACTATATGGATGGTGCCCCCACAAATGCAACAGCACCTGCTAGGACATGCTGTGTGTGTCACCATTGTGTGTACTACTTCATTACTCTGGGCTCTTATTCACAAAACAACAGTGTGTGTGCGTGCACTCTGCAGTCTCAGTCATGCAGATCTAACATACAGACACATTCCCCAAGTCTGTGCTGACTTGACAGGACGTGTTTGCAGTATTTGTTTGTTTGTTTGTTTTTGGATGCTCTTTATTACAACAGCAAAGCGTGGTCCGAAGGGAGCAAGGCTTCTTGTTTGCCCTACTTTTACAGTGAATGTAATAGTGCTTGTGGTCAGTAAAACAGAGCACCATCTTCCAACTGCACCTGATTTCAACTTGAGGAAGGGTTCTTTTTTTGTAAGGGGAGGGGAAAGGAAGGGGGAGGGGATCAAGCAATAGATTTGCAGTGTGATGTTCCGAACTCTGGTCCCACCCTAGATGATGACTCACTGGGATGACTTTCTGAACATCTGGAAACACTTTGCATGTCAGTCACCCCTTTTTTGCAAGATGGTAGCATCATCAAATGGTTGTAATTGGTTAAGTTTTGAACAGCACATTGGAATCCTCTAAAGCTTCATGTATTATTATGGTTTAGTAATTTGTTCATCTAATTGGAATCTTCAGCTGATCAAGACTGCAGTTTTTCTTAGACACGATTCCATGAGATTGAGTGCCATATGAGCAGGTGGGATGCAATGCATGAAAGCTTCTGCGAGTTTATTTATTTATTCAAACTATTTGGCCTGACATTCCTCCTTTAAAGGGACCCAGGCCACATCATTAAAACACAATATTGAAAGATAAAATCAGCAAGTGTGAGAATACTACAAAGAATCAGACAAATACCACACAAGATCAGGTTCAGAATCTGAGTGTGCTCCTGGGCCTGCCCCTCTCAGTGGAGAATCAAATATTGGTTACAGCCAGATCTGCCTTTTTTCATCCTAGGCAGATTGCATACCTTTGCCCCTACTTCAACATTCTATCCCTTAAAAAATAGTGGTTCACAAACTGATAATCTTGAGGATAGACTGCTGCAATGCTCTCTACGTAGGGCTGCCCTTGAAGGTGGACTGGAATACCTTGCTCTTTGTCTAAGCGGTTCTTCCTCAGAACAACCACCTATTCCACTTGGACCTCATATACTGGGATGTTACCAGTGGTCATCCCAGTGGAGGCCTGGAAATCAGCAACTTGAAACCAGGTCTTCTCTGCAGTGGTCGCATTGTTATGAAACTCTCTCCCAATGGATGTGCAACTGGCTAGCCCCATCGCTCCTTGGCTTTAGAAAATAACTCAACATATAGCTGTTCATACAGTCCTTCTAGAGCAGGGATGGGGAACCTTTGCCCCTCCAGATTTTGGACTACAACTCCCAGAATTCCAAGCCTATTTTGTCAATGATACAGGACTGTGGGGGTTGCAGTCCAAAACATCTGGAGGTTCTCCAACCCTGATCTAGAGCTTTGCCTCAAACTAATTTTGCTTATGGCCACTTACACTCCTGGATTCTGCAATATTGGTCCCTGTTTTGCTCCCATCTAGTGTATTTTTCTAATATTTTTTGTGTATATACATATATTCTTGTAACAGTTATTTTATGTTTAGAAAGTTGCCTTTCTTTCTGTGAAGTTCTATTAGATTATAATTTTAGTTTGATTATATGCTTAGGTTATTGTTTTGCAAGCTGCTCCGATGAATGGCACGGCCACCAGATGGGCAGGATAAAAAATCATAAATAAATAAATAAATAAATAAATAAATAAATAAATAAATAAATAGACCCTGGAGCTGAGAAACCATGATTCACTCAAGAAAACTTTCCCAAGAATGGAATAACAGAGACTGGTCGGTAGTTATTCAATACTGTAGGATCCAAGGAGGGCTTTTTCAACAATGGTCATACTATTACCTCTTTCAAGCATGATGAGATCCTACCCTGTTGCGAGGAGGCATTCGCTGCTCCTCTTACCCACTCAACCGGTCCCTTTCTGACCGCTTTCATAACTGGCAGCTTTTATAAGTATCAACGTGTCAGTCCTTAAGATTCCAGAAGATGGGTTTGATTGCAGTGGCAGACATCAAACAGCAACCCTGCTGGAAACTGAAAACACTGTGAGTTATTTCTAAGAAGAAAAATAAAAACAGTGTCATACGTAAATTGTTGTGAGTGACACAGTAAGGGAACGCTGCCATTCATGAAAAAATGCCAACATCTGCTTTGCAGTAGTTGCTCCATTAGGCCAACAAGAGACAAGTCCTCAACTGTGTGTGAGCATCTCTGATTTCCACATCTATTTTGGGGGCAAGAGCAGAAATTGGGGTTGAGGGGCTAGAAGAAATAGGAGGTGGGGAGGTAAGATTCATCTGATCAGCTGTTTTAAAAAAAAACCCTACATCTACAGGGAGTCAGACAAAAAAAACCCTACATCTACAGGGAGTCAGACAATGTTCTCAGTTTCTGCCACCAGATGTAGGAATGTGAAAGGGAGTTGGATGCGTAGCAGACAATGAAACTCACATTCAGTAGAGTGATGTGATTTTTTAAAAAAATATAAGCCTTATGCATTTGTTTGTTTATTTAACATATTTTTGCCCCACCTTTCTCCTTGGAGAGGGCCCAAGGCAACTTTTAACACGGTAGGTCCATATACAAAGCTGGAGACAATGAGTATACAACAGTTGCCAAGAAACATTCAAGACAATATTCAAAGTTAAGAACAATGAGTGTGAAGAGCTGTCTTACATCAGTTAAAAGGCAATATTAAAGCTAAGAACAACAAGGGAACAAATGTAAAGAAAACAATGCCATTCTGCGGGATGGAAAACTAAAAAGATGGAAAAATACAAGAAGTACTCGAAATTCTGACCAAGCATCACGATCCATCTACTAGTCTTATCTTGCTACTCTGCATATTCAAATCATAATTATGGCGTTCTGGGTTTTCTTTTCTTTGATTTAGTGCTGAATGAGCCGTGGGCATGTTTACTCCTCTGCAAAGTTCCCAAATATATTTTGTCAAACACTAGCAGTTCTCTCTCTTGGCAGAGCATGGAAGCAGCATGCTAGGAATGATGTCATTAGCTGTAACTACCTGCTTTTTGAAAACGTTTTTAAAAACATTTTGGGAGGAATGTTGCCAACGTTCTTTCTTTCTCCTACCAATGGTCCCATTTTTGTTTTTCAAGTAACAGAAAGTACTGAAAAAGCAGCAAGCCCCCCAAGTAATGGGACGCACGACGTTACAAGTAATGTGTTGACCCACTTCTTTGGCATGGGAGTAAGCAATGACTATGGGTTATGTTTCAAATTTGTTCAATTCATTCCCCAAACCCTCTTTCTAAAAGGAGCTTTCAGAGCTCTGCCCTTCTGGACTGTGACATTGAAAACCAGCTTCAAAAGGCAAGAGCTGAGTGCTGAAGCCATCATCCTAATCATGTTTCCCATAGCATCAGACCCATTGAAGACAATGTGCTTTGCTTTTGAGTAAGCATGTTTAGAGTGTCTCACTAATATCTGGACACCAATTTGATATCATATATGGGTGCAATCTTTTTCTTTTTTCATCCTCAAGCTTTAAATAATCTGTGTTCTGCTCAAATCACTAGAGAGTGACGACAGAATAAAGTAACAGCACACAACAGCTACTTGCATTGTAAATATGGACTGTAGGGAACATAAATACTACATTTTGACCCTAATCCCTCTGCTTTTCTCCAATGCCGCCTGCAAATGACATATCAAGAAGGGATTTTTCTCCCACACTGACATTAATGAAATTGTCATATAATCTTTACAGTGCTCCTGCTGTATAGTTCTGTACACATCTAGTTCTGTATATATCCCCTTCCACACAGAGACTTAATCCTGAACGCTTAAGGAACTCAGCATTCCACTAAGGGAATGAGGTCCACACTGAAGGAGCAGTCAAAGTGATGTTATCGACCACAGAGATGCTGTGGGATGAGACTAATTATGAAGCCAAACTTTATTTATTTCCAAGTACAACATAGGGCAGGTGTAGGTGGGGGGGGGGACATTTTATTCCACCCAGGGAAAATAGTTTATATCATTCTAGAAAATAGTGGATGGGAATGTATTGGAACAATTAAATCTAATGCGCCAGCTGCACATTTCATAGAAAAGCCTGATGTGGGCATGGTGACACATGCCTTAATTACATAGTTGGATTACTGTAACACACTCTATGTGGAGCTCCCTATGGAAAGTGTCCAGAAACTTCAGTGAGCCCAAAATGCAGCAACCAGATTGCTGATGTGGGGCTGATCATAGGGATCACATAAACCCCTGCTACAGCAACTCCATTGGCTACTGATGGTGCTAAACTATAAAGTGTTGGTTCTAACCTACCAAGTCCTAAATCATTTGGGCCCTACCTATCTCAAGGACTGCATTCTTCATTATGAGCCTGTGGGAGTGTTAAGATCATCACAGCAGGGCTTTCTCTAGGTGCTAAAACACAGGTACATTTGGTGGGGCACAGGAGGGGGCCTTCTCTGTTGCTGTGCTCAGACTTTGGAGCATCCTTCCACAGGAGGTCAAACTGGCCCCATCTTGACTGCCCTTCTGAAAACAAGTGAAGACCTTCCTGCTCAGGCAAGCTTTCCCTTAATGACTGGCTTCCCGAGTATGGTTAGACCGTGGGCTACTGGTAGGCCGCGAAGTGTTCAAAAGTAGCCCGCCGGTCACCAAATAAAAAAGTGAAGTTCTCCACCCTTCCCTCCAGCATCCCAAGAACCACCACTGCCCCAGCAAAGTTCTGGGTCTGTCAGCCCACTGTGTCAGCCGAGTGGGGCAGTTCAAGGGCCATGGTGCATTGAAATCTGTTCCTTTCAGAATGGATTAATTGATTATCAATGCATTCCTATGGGAAACCGCTGCTCTCCTTACAATTTTGTTTTTACTTATGAGCATGTGCTCGGAATGGATAAAATTCATAAGTAGAGTAGTAGCCCTCAGGCACTTTGGGCTTGAAAAAGTAGACCTTGGCCTGTTCAAAGTTGAACAGCCCTGTTATACCTTATTGCTTTGTTTGAATGTGTTTGATGTTTCATGTTTTTTAATATGGCATTTATTAGATCCTTTTTGTATTTGTATATTCACTGTTGTTAACTTTGAATACAGTACTGTATTTTAATGATGCAAGCTGCCTTTTGGAGGAGAAAGGTGGAGTAACAATGTTTTAAATAAATAGTCATATCAGGGTCTCCTGGTTCATGTATATTTCAGCTTGCCTCTGTTGCTCACCACGTTGAGCTCTCCTTAGACTTAGAGTTCCCAAACTTGATTGCCCAGATTTTCGGGGGGGGGGGGCTACAACTCCCAGAATCCTGACTATTGGTATACTTGGCTGGGGTTTCTGGAAACAATAGTCTATGACCACTTGGGGAATCCTCATCTGGAATGCATAGCCTTAGATTTTAATGCTAATCTCTTCCAGAAAACATTTTTAGAGTTGGTATAGAGTTACTGTCCTAGAGTGTTTAAGATAGCGGTAGATTCGTGTGCTCTTCTGGACATTTCAGGAAGACCTTTTCCATCATCCCTCCCTATTTGCCATACTGTGAAGGATAGGTGGGCATTAAAGACCTAAAAAAGATATGAAAGGCCACAGTGGCCCACTGCTAGTCGAGAGTTTTGAGTCCTGCAGGGCATGCATGTATTCTAATGTATATTTGGTTTGAGATTATTCTTTGGGCTACTCTTATCACTTTGGGCTAAGTAAAAGGTCAAGTATAATACATGTATTCTCGAAGGCTTTCAAGGCTGGGATCTGATAGATGTTGTGAGCTTTTCGGGCTGTTTGGCCGTGTTCTGGAAGTTTTTCTTCCATATAATAAATGACTTTTATATCAGCTGCACTTACAAGTCAATCTTATTTCACTTAGAAGTTCACATCTAAGGGAACAGTGGTTGTGGCTTTTGTGCTTTTATCAGGTAAATTTCAGATGCCCATTCAGTGAGGACTGCCTTACCCATGTCTTCCCATGATGTCTGTTTTTTATCACGCAGATACTTAGAATGCAGCATTTGTAGGACCAGAAAACACAACAACCTTTGAACAATAGAAACCATAATAAACATCTTATCCCACTGATTTTTCCCAATTGTTGGGCAATAATAACCTCATGTAGCCTTAATATATTTATTTACTTATTTTATTTATTGATTGGACATGTAAAGCTCCATGTAGCCTATAGGGCACTCTGGGAGGTGTAGAATATAATAAAGAGCAAATTACCTACGTATTAATAAATTAATGAAGTAGTACAACAATTAAGCATATTAAAATATATTGTTATACAAGTGTAATCAATTAATAGTAACAAAACTATAAACCAACAAAAAAAGGAAATTAGAAGCAGAGGTGGATACATATGGTGTTATAGTCATCCTCATAATCAACAAACATTTTCAGTGCCCAAATAAAACTTAACTCACAATAACCCTTAAAGCAGGTCAATCCTTTGAGGGTCTGTGTATTATAGCACTTAGAGAAGAGCTGAAGAAGAGCAACCTCATTGTCCTGTTTTGCCTTGCAATCTCCAGAGTAATTATGGATCTTCTCAGTGTAACATTAACTTGCCAGAGACCTGTGATGATAAAATGGAGGTAGAGACTTGAACATCTTGGAATAAATGTGAGCTGTTATAGTTTTTAGTACTAACATGGTATCATAGGCTGTATATACAGTATGGGCAAGAAGATTTCCGAAGCAGAAATGAGAGCATCTAAGGCTGTTTGGTGAGTTGACAATTCTGCAACACCAGTTCTCGATGTAGCTCGCTAATATACTCTTGGATTACATCCAGCCCCTTACAGTATATTATGTGGTATTCTAACATATCAGTATAGTTTTCACACAGGCTAGCGGAAAGCGGAAGCTTGTTCATACCTCCAGGTGAAAATCTTTCTTGCAATTCTTGCTGGTATGTTTTGTCATTTGGGAGATACAAGCTAAGGACGGATTTTTGGCGGTCAAGGATCTGTGTTTTTTGCAGCTATGCCAAGCCTGGTGCTCTCCCGTGTGCTTTGCATTGCCTTCAAAAGGACCCTAACATTTGTAGATGTTCATGTCTGAATTTTGGAAACAATGTGCCAAAATTTGGTTTTGAAATGAAGGGAGGCAAGTCGAATTGCCTCCCTTGCTCCTCTTCTGTTGTTGTTTCCTTGATCTTGTAATCTGGGGTTGGTAACTGGAATTGCATTTTTGTAGTTAGTATCATGGCCTGCTGGCTAATGGAATAATATTCGATTGATTTGTGCTTGTTATATAATAGATGTAACAACAGATGCATCACCGTAATTTCATTCAATCCTTGTGACTCTTCCTTGCAGATCTGAAGAAGCATAGGAACACCCAACAATATTTTGGACTGGGATTTAAATTTGGATAGAAGTGAAACTTTGTTTGCTCCTTTTGGTGACCCAGCAGTATCCAATGATGGATCAAAAAGAGCCATCAGAAGAACAGGTGGAAAACTCTGTTTCCTTATGCCTGGTCTGTGGCCAGTCACATCAACTGGAAGAGAACCATGCGTATAGCTACACCGAAGAAGTCGATGATGACCTGATCTGCAACATTTGTTTGCAGCCTTTGCTTCAACCTCTGGATACACCCTGTGGACACACCTATTGCACTGTCTGCCTTACAGATTTCCTAGTAGAAAAAGACTTCTGTCCTGTGGATCGTAAGCCTTTGATCTTACAAACGTGCCGGAAATCCAGCCTACTAGTAAATAAACTCCTGGATAAGCTAATGGTTAGCTGCCCTTTCACAGAACACTGCTCAGAGGTCGTGCAACGCAGTAACCTTGAACAACATTTTCAAAACAGGTAAGTCCTTTCTGTATGTATGTTCCCCCTCCATGCAATAACAACACAACTGGGAATTGTCTCAGTGCCACTGAAAAATCCTTTACTTTTTCAGCTGATGAAGTTCTGAAAGCAACATTTTCCTCCTGTTCTAGTGTAATTACATTTCCTCTTATATGTTTTGCTTTCGGGGTGTTTGGGAAGAATGAGTTTTGGTTTGTTCCTTCAGAGACATAGTTTGTGACCACTAACCATGCTGGCTGAGGGATTCTGGGAGCTGCAGTCCAAAAAGAAACTTTTCTAAGCCCTGGATCAAAGAGAAATATGTTTCCAAAGTGTGTTGTCAAAACTGAGCACCAGTTCATGGAATTATAGTACACTATGAGAGGAGATGATATTATGAGGACAAAATAACTTGGGGAAATCTATCCTATGGTGACCCTATAAATTTACATTGACATTGGATTTTGTAGCTGGTAACTGGATCTGGGCAGCTGAATCTGCTCAGATTGTATGGGAGGGCCACATGGCACTCCAGATATTTTGGACCTCAACTCCCACAGTCCTTTGTCATTGGCAATCTAGTGTTGGAATTCTGGGAGTTGTGGTCCAAAAACATCTGGAGTGCTGAAGGTTCACCACCACTGAGCTATATAGTGATATTACCTTTCCTAAGAAAGGGAGATGTAAAAAGCAAATCCATGGTGGTATTATTTTCTCGTGCATGTATCAAAAAGTCCTGCAAAACCCTGACATTGACAAGAGATTTTGCTGTTGAACGGCCATTGGATGAGTGGCGATCAACACATCTGCCTGCTTGTTTAGTGAGCGGAACACCATATGGTTTCAGGTTTTGGAAACTATACACCTTTTTTGCATGTTGTCATTTTTCAGTCTGCCTTGTGCTAACATGTCCGTCTACAACAATTTGCCAGCCTTGCCTCGCTCACTTTTTCCTTCTCTCTCCATCTGGTCAAATCACACCCACAGTCAAATCTGTGCCCAGGAGGTATACACATTATGCTATTTCTGACCTGACTGTGTAGTTGCTCTCTTTTGCCACATCCAGGTCCTTTCCTACTCCCTTTCACTGATGCAGCTCAGCTCCAAACCCATCTGCTTGTCTGCCCAGTGATGTCAATGTACCAGCTGCTTCTGAAGAACCACTCTGAAGAATGTAGGAGGAGACAGGTCTTTTTCTCCCCCTCCTACGTGCATGATCAGCCTGAGATTTTTTTTGCAGCTGTAAGTCACTGCCTCTCCTCACACCAACCATGCTCTGCTCTCTTAAACCCTCACATCTAACCTCCATCTCTGAGAATCAGATCAAGTAATCCTCTTACAGGTCAATGATTTTTTCCCCCAGCGTAGCTTCATTTAAGGGATTTGCATTAATTCATAATATGCTCTCTCGGTTGCATTGAAATGGGAAGGCTCGTTTGAGAAATAGAGGTGGGGGTGGTGCCACTGATTGATACTGTTTAAGAAGACTGAGGTCCTGTGTCCCACCACAGGGAGAGAGAGAGAGAGAGAGAGAGAGAAGGGGGCAAAGACGAACCATAGTAGCCGTTTAAACATTTTGCACTTGAGAAAAAAAAATGAAGGCTCTGCTGTTGCTGGTTCTACCTTGGCTAAGTCCTGCAAACTACATAGACAGTGTGGGAAATCTGCACTTCCTGTACTCAGAGCTGTGAGTACTCCCAGGTGTACTGTTGTGATGGTGTCTCTGTGTTGTGTCTTTGTGTTGTCTTTTTTAAAAAAAAATGGGTGTTGGAGATGGCAATGATGGTAGAAACACCTTAGCTGCTTCTCTTTGATTCGTGTGTGTGTGTGTGTGTGTGTGTGTACATACATATATATCTTAAAAAATGAGCTTGCTGACAGCCACATACCTAATTTGAGAAGCCTTTTTTAACACTGTCTCACCACCACCACCCGCCTTGCAAAAAGTGCTGGAAACAGCTGAGACAGACCCGTTGCTGTCTCCCTGCCCCTTTGCTGAGTTGATGTTTAGGATGGGGATATTTCCTCTGGAATAGATACAAGCAGATGAACCAAACATGCTGTAGATTAATGCGTGTCACGTTTGTACTCTTGCAGTTGCTAAGAATGTTTTCACAGTGCATGATTTGTTGAGGAGTAAGAAAATAGACTCATATCTCTTCAGAACAGGATATTTCTTGTGTTACATTCTGTTTTATTTGAAAAAGAGTTACAAGACCAGCATGTGGTGGGGGAGGGGGAGGGGCTTGAAGGATGTTTTTGTATGCCTTGTCTGTATCTGTATAAGCTGTTTTCCACTGCTCATAATGCATATATTCATTTTTGAAGCAGTGCTTGTAAAAAAAGCTAGTTGAGTTAGCCTGTAAATGTCAGGGTGAGTAGCCTTCAGAATGCTGATTATCTTTGCCAAGGTTCTGGGAAACAGTGTATAATTTGCAAAATATGTTCTGAAGTGAGATGCAAGGTGTGATACATCAGACACGTTCTTACTGTAGTGTGAATGCAATTCATCTTTGAAACGCCCAGTGTGATGATATGCTTTTTTTAAAAAAGGTGTCTCAACAATTAAGACTGTCTGCTTGGGAAGATGGGTGGTTGAGCGGGTGGGGGATTTTCCACGGATTCTGCTTCCAGAGTGAGCAGCATTTTTTCGGAAGGGGGTGGAGATGGGAAAAGGCTGCTGTTAATTATTAAACTGCTTCTTCTTATGAGAGTCTATAGGTCATATCACCTCCCCCCTTTTAATGTCAAGAAAAAGCCAGTTTAAAATTTGTAATTTAACAAATTTTGCAATTTAACTAAAACAAGATTCAGGAAAGAGGATGCTTAGAAAAACAACAGTTATAATGGAAGCAAACTACTGAGCACAAGATCAAACCAGAGCAGATGAATTTTCATCATAAATACAATGGCATCTGGGACGTCCAGTTTCCAGGAAAACAAACGAATGAGATTAATCAGTGCCTATATACGCAGAAAACTCCTCCTTGTTGCCCTTTCCTGGGGAATTCTGATTCATTCCTGTCACACACAGAGAGAGATACTATGTACAGTAACCACTCAGCCTGAATTTATTTTACCCTCTAACCTACAAAACTCTTAACTACAGTTTGATTGCTATTCCTGTTGACATGCTGTTTGGATGGGACCCCCCATTCATCAGCAATGCACAGATCTGTTTAATGGCACACGAGGCGAAGGAGGGTGCCTCAACAAACATACCACATGGAACTGCATGTGAATTGGGTCAGTGGAAGAAAATTGGCATGTGAAATTAGAGTGGAAGGGCTGCAGTTGTTATTTTGGTTTGGAAAGAGTTGGTCCACTAAGGAACATGGACATTCTTCTTCATGTGGATTTTGTACTTCTGGAGGTTAATAGACACTGAATAGTGCAAATGCAGAGGGCTATGCTAGGGTAGATCTGATTATTCAATTGGTGATTGAGTGAGGAACTCCATAACTTTCTGCCTTTCTTTGTCTTTGATTGGAACATACTCTCCATGACCAACACCCATATTTGGGGCAGGCTGATATGGCTGCTTTTCAAGATCAAATCAAATCAAATCAAGTTTATTGCGGTCATATGACCCATATCTGCAAATATACAATAAAAGCAAGAAGAAAAGCAAAGAGAAATACTAATGAATAAGAGCATCAGAGGAGTGGGTGGCCGAAATGATCTCTGCTCTCTTTCGAATGGCAGCTAGAAAGACCTTTGCAACCTGTGCTGTAACGTGTGAGTTCTTGTCTATTAAACAGTATTGAACTAACCACTTGGAAGGGTGGCCTTGGAATTTATTCAACAATGGACAAATTAGGGTATTCCTAATTTGTTCATAGAGTGGACAAAATAAAAGCACGTGCTGGAGAAACTCAGGAGCCTCGTTTCCACATGGGCAAAATCTCTCTTGGCGTGGTATTCCCTGGAACCTACCCTGGAGCAGTGCTGAAGGCAGCACATTCATCCTGGCCAGCATAAAGGCCCTGCAGGCCTGTGGTGAACAGCTTTTCAAGATCTAATGTTGGTCTCTCCACCCCCCCCCCCAGCTTACTATCTGAAAATCTTGAAGCTGAGGATTACCCAGGAAATTTCAATGAGGAAATTATGTACTCTACTACTAATAGAAATTTCCCTGTCTTCTTTGTTGTGTCATCACGTGATTGAGGATTTGGCCTTGGTAACAATGGCAGGCTTTGAAGGGCTGGTTTCATGTTTGGTGGCTTTAATGAAACCTATCTGCCGCTTTACATGGCATATTTGGAAATTAACCCCCAATTTTGATTGTGCATTAGTAGCAGTGCTAGGATCAAGAACTTTGGCTACCCTCTCTTTGTCTATTCTACCTGGCTGAGATGGGCAATGCAGGGTCCTGTATAGTGAGCGCTAGGTTGCAGTTTGTAGACATAACACAGCTAGGATAGTCTATTGCTTTACTGGTGCATCATGTGACTGACTGATTTCTTGTCCAATATGACCAGCTCTGGGAAATGACACTTCCTTCCTGTCCTATGAATTTTTAGGATTCTGAGAGAGAGAGATGACCTGGAGTCAAGTTGTGCAGTGTCAGGAGACAGGCCTAAGCAACAGGTTCAGACTGGTGCAGGACCTGGGACAGCTCCCTGGGCTGAAAAGGAGTACACGGTGATCTGCTGCCAGGTCCAAAGATCTGGGGGGGGGGTCCTTCTATTACAGTGATAGCGAACCTTTTAGAGACCAAGTGCCCAAACTGCGATTCACAACCCACTAATTTTTCGCAAAGTGCCAATACAGTAATTTAACCCGAATACAGGTGGCTGTGAAGGGGGCGATGTTGGGTGCCCACAGGCAGGGCTCTGAGTGCCACCTTTGGCACCTGTGCCATAGGTTCGTCAACACTGTTCTATTACCTTTCCCATCCCAATCCCTAGCAAGGACTAATAATTGCAAGAGGATTACCCCTTGAGCACCATTGTGGTTTTTTTAAATGTCCTGATTAATGAATTGAATTGATGGCCTTTCCTTCAGGAAGGAAGGAAGGAAGGAAGGAAGGAAGGAAGGAAGGAAGGGGAACACAGACCTGCCAATGATAATGCAGTTTGGATTTAAAGAGGCACTGAAAGGATATCAAGCTGTGCACTGTGGTGCTGTTCTGACAACTGTGGCCTTCTGCCATCTTGAATGTGTATTTTTTTTCTGTGCCAAGCAAAACAAGCAGTCCAGAATGGATAGGCCATTCCCAGAGTACACATCTGAATGATCCAAGATGTCCCCTGCCAGGTTATCTGGAATCTCATCATACAAATCCTCGTGACTCCCACAGTACAGCAGGGGATTTTTCTTCCCATTTGATGGGAAAGTGATGTAAGGATGTCAAAAGAAGAGATCCTGGTGATTTGAGAACCCATAAAATAGAACAGTCCCATCCCTGGTGACAACTCTGTCAGGAAGAAAGTCTTGCATCACACTTTATATTTGAATAAGTAAATGTCTAATTACATACTGCTGAATAATTTTGCAGCCCAATGTTTACTACTCTGAGGCCTACTCTGAAGTAGGACTCACTGTGCTCAAGAGAACTGTAGTCTTCTTGTATTCTGGCCCTATCCTTCCTTTTAGAGAAGTGTGTTAAATTTTATTGGCACAACATGCCCAGGAGGTCTGTTAGGAAACAGTGCTTGGACCAAGGTCATAAGTTGAACAAGACCTCCAAGTACAAGTCAAATACTCAATCCAGGACATCCCGTTGTAGCTTTGAACATCAGATAAATGCACTTCAAGGGCAGAGTGTAATCACACACCCTTAATTGTCATCAGAAGCTATGTCTTTGGCATCTGGCCCATTCTCCTGTAATATTGCTTGAGTTATCTAAGGATTCAGATTGGGCATTCCCTTTTCCTTTCCTGTACCAACATGCTTACGATATGCTCTGACAAACCTCTGTTGCTGTCTTAACGAGGATGGAGGGTGTAACTAATGGGGTTGAAAGGAATGTACAAACATATTTTACCCTCCAGTGCATACGCAAAGCTCACATATATTTCCTGGGCAGAGTCTGGCTCTGCATGATGTCATGTTGTATGCATTACTTTTCTCTTGGCTTCTTTATGACAACTTTCAAGGATGCTAACATCAGGCAAAGTCATAGTGGGGAGGTCTCAGGAGCAAATCATAGGAACAGAGGTGGCTGCTGAAGAGAAGGCATAGCAAACCAAAAGGTAATGCCATTGTATGAAGGCTTGTGCCACAGTCCCAATTCATGAATAAGAGATGCTTTAATTATGCCCGAGTCATACGTAAATTGTAGGAAGAAAGCCTTCTGTTATGTAACCTGCCAACATGGTACATCATGTTTTAGTTCTAGGTGTAGTATTTGGTATGGAGCAAAGGCTGTTGCTGCATTTGGATCAAGGAGATCTGAATTCAGAACCCCAATCAATGATCAAGTATACCTTCTCATTTTTATGGCTTCAGAGACTAGGACGTGGGGCAATGGTCTCAAACTACAGGAAAAGAGATTTAATTTAAACATTAGGAAGAATTTCATGACAGTTAGAGCTGTTCGGCAATTGAATATGCTGACACGGAGAGTGGTGGAGTCTTCTTCTTTGGAGGTTTTTAAGCAAAGGCTGGATGGCCATCTGTCGGGAGTCCTGTGATGGGCGCTCCTGCATGGCAGGGGTTGGACTAGGTGGCCCTTGATGTCTCTTCCAACGCTATGATTCTGTGATTCTATGATTCTTCGGCTGTGAGAACATTGGATGCTGCCTGCCTATCCAGCCAGGGCTCCCTGAAGAAGGGTGGAATTTGGATGTGATGTAAATAATTAGCATTAGACACTATTTGTTTGTAGAATGCACTGAACAAGGAGGATAAGACTGGGGACAGTTCTCTTTTGTTACTCCTGATATTGTGTTACTGTTGGTTGCTTTAGTGCAGCAGTTCTCAACTTGTGGGTCGTGACCCCTTTGGGGATCGAACGACCCTTTCAAAGGGGTTGCCTAAAGACCATCAGAAAACACATATTTCTGGTGGTCTTAGAACTGAGACACCGCTCCTCTCTCCGTCTCCAGGCACATCTGCCTTTTGATTGGAGCTCGCACAGGCAGGTGGGTGGGTAGTGGTGATGGGACTGCACAGGAGAAGGGGACATGGTGTTGTCCGTGGAGGTTCAGGTGGGAGTGGCAGTGGTGGTGTTGGCAAGGATGCCCTGGGGGTGATTGTGAGGGGTGCACACGGGAGGATGATCGCGGGGGGGGGGAGGCAAGGGGAGGTGAACCCGGGCAAACAGTGCTTAGGGGGAAAGTGAGCATTGTTTGCTTGCCTAGATTGCTCCTGCCAGTGATTGCTCTTCCCTGCTTTTTCTCCTCTCCTCCCTTCCTTCCCCGAGTGCGACACATGGGGCTCCTGTGTCTTAATTGCCTTTGCAAACAGGAACAAGCAGGTGCTTACTGCTGCTGCTGCTCTCTTCTCCCCCCCAATCCCCCTCCCTGTCTCTCTCTCTTCCCCCCCATGTGTGTGTGTGTGTGTGTGTGTGTGTGTGTGTGTGTGTGTGTGTGT
>JAHTLZ010000330.1:60341527-60355157 GCA_023846285.1 Phrynocephalus versicolor
AGACAGTATAAATAATTATCGCTGCATTTTTATGGATGTCCAGGGCGCATTTAAAACAGCTCATTTCATTGCGCGCCACCAGTAACGGAAACGAAACTAACGACCACAATTTTCATGGGTCGTTTCGTTTCGTTCAATTTCCAGCTCAATTTTCGTTTGTCATTTCGTTACGTAACGGAAACGACAAACGGAAACGGAAACGGAAATTTCGCTGAGTCGTGCCCATGTCTACTATGGATACTATTGTCTCCCTAACGAGCCTATTCAGGCCATTGTTCATCCTATGAGCCTAATTCAGACCAGGGTGACAAAAGGTCAAAGCTGACTGACTATAAGATGGAGGACTCGCGCTAGCTGTGTTCAGACGGATGGAGCTGTTTGGATGAGCAGCGAAACGTTTCTATCTCGCAAAAAAGAAATCCAGTAGCCATGACTCAACTTCCAGATAAACTCACTTGGATGACTGAGAATCTTCAAAGACAATGGAAAACAGTTTGTGAGCATTACTAGCATAGGGACATGGCAGCTACTGTGGGAAACAGGATAGTGAATCAGGTTTGATCTGGCAGGGCTTGTACTCCTTCATGAAAACAGGTATTTAATATTGACAGTTCAGTTCTAAACAGTTGTGCATTGCATGTCTTTCATTTGCACTCGGTTTATGCTTCCACAATAGCCACTTATCAATGGCAAATTGGGATTTGTTTCAAGTTGCCATACATGTAGGCGTATTTTTCTTTTAAAATGTTTTTTGTTTGCATAAACTATACCTGTAAGAGAATAGATGGTTCTCTTTTTCTTTCAAGTGTAACGGCTTTCAATATGTGATGAATGAGGGCTAGGTTGCCATTTTTAGGGAGTTGACAAATATCTCTGATTTTATTTGCATGGATAATATAGTTGACCATTATGTGCTTCATAAAAATACTGTGAACAATGTGAGCAATGGATTTAACAGTACAGGGCCCTCTGCTTCCAATGGCTGAATTTCTGAACCTGATTATGACACTCTTAAAACTAATGCTTGTAAGTCTATCCATAGACAGACCCTGTAATGTAATAGTTTGTGTTATCCATAAACTTTATGCAAATGAGGATCTCCTTCCTTGAAAAGTTCTCATGGACACCCTTGCTGCTGCCTGCAAAGAATACTTCCCCTCAATGTAGAAGCTCTGTATTTTTCTTATGGGTTTTGTTTGTGCTTTCTTGCTCTAAGAAGTGAATTATGTCTAGATGGCATCACTAATAATATAAATGTACAAGTACACATACTTTTTAGAAGTACAGTGGTACCTCTACTTATGAGTGGCTTGACTTAAGTCCAATTTGACTTAATAGCAAAAAACTGTTGATGTTTTAACTGCTGCCTTACAAATTTTAGATGTGGTCTGCTCTACTTACATTTTTTTAATTTTTTCAAATTTTTTTAAATTTCTTTCTATAGGACTGCTCTACTTAAGAGCTGTTCGACTTAAGAGCATGCATTCAGAATGGACTAAACTCACAAGTAGAGGTACCATTGTTATGCCTTTATTACTTATGAGCAAGCATGTTTGGTAGCCAGCAAGTTATATGCACAACATTACCTGCAAGTTTGAAAAGGGGAAAGCAATTTGAAGTTATTTTTCAGCATGAGTGAACATAGTGCAGCAAAACAGCCACTGGTAAAATGATCCAATCATTGACAAGAAAAAGGATTCTGAATGATGTGAAGTCCACCATTGAGTTTAGTTAACCAGACCACAATAAATTGACATTCAGAGACAACAATGCACTTCACAGGCAATGTGAAGATGGATACAGGAAGGAGTGTGGCTGTGAGTAGATGATAGAGAGCAAGATTACTGTACTTACACCTTGGAATAAAAGGGTGCCATGGTGTATTTGTTCCCCTCAAATATGCCATAATATAACTTTACAGGCACTTTGATATACTCTGATGGCTACAAATCCTGCTATTCTTCTCTCACAAAAATATGGGGTTGGTAGTATGGATCACATGTGTTACCCTAACTTCCTTTGGCAGAAGAAAGGCACCATGAGTTGCAGAGACAGCCCAGTAAATCTTATGCATAGGCACGTTTACAAATCTTGTAGGCATAAAGTCAGGAAACACCTCAGAGGACTGTCCGTAGAAAAGCTGCTGAATAAGAGCACAGACCTTCCGAATATATTTTGCTGCCTTAAGTGGCTTGCCTCATGATCCAGGACAGATGGCCCAGAACCCCCTGTGGCATCAGAAAGAATGATGGACACATCTCCCAAACCAAATATTGCTGCACTGGAAACTCTAAAGTGTTGCAACTCCACCTGACCTTTCGAGTTGATTAGCTGGACCAGCTCTGGATTAAAGAGGATTTCATATCTGAATTTTGACTATTTGTATGGCGATGAACTTTGTTTTTGATATGTGTGCACATCACTCATTCCTTTCGGATGTCCTGAAGTGCAGCTGTTCCCAGCAGCTGTAAGACCAAAAGGACATCGCTACGTGCTCTGGCCATGTCAAGGATATATAAAGCTAATGTCTTAACTGTAGCTTTCGCACCTGGGAGGTTCCTCAACACCAGTTGTTTTCATGCGCTGGAAGCCAAGGACTGACCTTCTTTTCAAATTAGAATGTTTGTCCTTGGATACTGCACTGTGCAAAGAACACTCTTCTTTTCCATTTTATATAAGCAATGAGTATATTTTGGAGTATTGCTCAGCCTCTAAAGAATTTTAAACCTACCACCGTTGCCAGTGAGATTTCCTTTCCCTTCCAATTTCCTCCTCCCAGAAGAGTTTAAATTGGAGTACATTTTTGTTGTAACCATCCAAGGCACGAAGATAATAAAACTGGACAGTAATGGTTGCAACATCTCACATTATGTGTCTGCGCTTATTATGTCTCCAGTGCTGTGAGCATCTGTAATTTTTGAAGGCACTTAACAAGCACAGCCTTTAAACTTGGAAAAAGTTAGAGACTATAGTCTGAAGAGAACAGAGATAACATGTACACACAATGCAAAGTTTCATTGACCAGCTGGAGGCAGCACCCAGAAGAATGTATAACCCTGTTCATCTGACATGTCCCCATCTATAACTTATAACAAGGGAACTTTCAAGTATTTCCTGCCACTGTTATGTTCTGGATGTGACTGGATTCAAACAGGACGTTCTCATTAAAGAAGCACTTCTCTTTGCAGTGAATTGGCACTAGTGATATCCACCTCGCACTAATGTCTGTGAAAAAAAAACAGTGGTCCATCCTGGAGTAGTTGAATATGGAGGGATTTGTTGCCTTAAGTGAATCCAGCGAGTGATTAATGCTCTGAATCAGAATGCTGCTTCACTGCCACACACTATGGAATGTAGAAGAAATTGTGAGACCGACAGAGATTTTCTGCATGTTGGAGGGAGGTCTGTAGAAGATCTACACTAAATTATTCATTGCTAAAGAGTGATGAACCATAATTAAGGTCACATACGCACTCTGGGAATACATATTTCCCCTAAGATACTGTTGTACTTCCTCCCCTTGGTCATTAAGTTTCATCTATTACATTCTGGCTGCAAAATTCTGATTAGAGTCTTTGATGTACCAAATAACTTTTGGAAATATTGGAGAAAGTCTGTTGATGGTTTGTTTGTTGATGCTTTTGTTTGTGGTTAATTATCGCTGCATGGGAATGCAGACGTGATATGGTGCAGCAGAGAAAACCAACATTCTACAAGGCAATCCTAAAAATGCTGGTAGCCTAAACAAAAAATTCTAAATTTGAAACTGGAGTTCAGATCAACATCAAATAAGGGACAGATGCAGCAGACAGTCCACTCTTGCTCTATGACAGATTTGAGTATGTTTGCGCAAAGGATTTTTGAGGTATGATTTTCTAAATGTAACAACATCCTTCCCCTTGCAGAAATAAGCAACCTTCAATGCCCCTAGATTTAAAGCAGATCAATAAATTGAAAACATCCTTCTTCCTTGTCTTGAAAGAAAATAGTCAGTTCCACTTGCTTTTTTATTTGGAAACAATTTAAACTGCAGGGGCTGAAATAGTGACCTTCAAAAAACACCTTTGTTATAAACTGAGCATGAGTGAAGCAGACTTGTTTATTTATTTATTTACTTTATCCTGAATATTTTTACCCAACCTTTCTCCTTGGAAAAGGACCCAAGGTGGCTTACAATAACGAGGGACAATATACAGTCCAGAACATTTAAGACATATTCAAGTTAAGAACAGGGAGTTTGAAGAGGCATCTTAGAACATTAAAAGATAACATTAGAGCTACAAAGAGCATGCAAGAAGAAAAGAAAAATCCATTATGAGGGGTAAAAAACAACATGGAAAACACTAATGTTCTTATGAAATCAGTCAATGCAATCATGTATGGTAATCCATATAAAGTCACATACTAGGTAGTCACCCATTCATGGAAAGCTTTCCTGAAAAGGAAAGACAGCAGAGATGGGGCAGTCCTGGCCTCCAGAGGGAGCCATGAGGTCAAAGGGGAGATGTTTGGAAGGCAACGAAAGGTCACCGAAATATTCAAAAGACAGGTTTACTTTAAAAATTCAAAAAAAGAGGCTTGCTTTAAGAGAGTAATTGACAGTCCTTCTGAAAGAAGCATTTCTAAGTTTATGTCCTAGAAATTAGCACACAAGTTTGTAAGGTATATTTAAAGTATTTTTGTATCACATACAAAAGCATAGAGCAGTTCTGTTTGCGTTAGCCCTTAGTGCTTTCAGTAACTATTCTCTTAGGACTTCTGAGATCAGGATCCGGACACAAGTCTTCAAAGGGGAAATCAGTTCTAGGTCAGGGGAAGTTTGAACTTTTGACCCTGTCAGTCAGGACCCAATTCTGGAGTTAAATGGATCTCTCAGGTGGAGACCCATTTAACTCCTTCAAGGCCAAACAGGCATTCATATTCACAAAGACATAAGGTGTCTGGTGTGCAAATATTTAAAATATAATTTTAAAAAACACAGAAGAAATATTCAGAAGCTCACTTGTTGAAGTTGCAAAACTACTGTCTTTTGCTTTGCTGATGGGGATGGACTTATGTAATGTTAGCAGAGCTTTTACATAGCAAAGGGTAGCCAAAAGTTGACACCCAACGACAGCTGTCAAGATGATCTACAGGATGCCCTCTTGTGCTCACTACCACACACACACACACTTGTAAAAAAAAATAGGTATGACTTTGTGTTTTGCTCAGAAGTGGTGTTCAGGAATCAGCTTCTGAGATTTTCCTTAGTTCGATGTCACTTTATGCATCCTTTTTTTTGCTGGCAATGTGAGCACATTATGGTGCAGCAGTATCAGGCCATTTCCTAGTGTCTTGAATGGTGGATACAGACACAGTATCCCACATCCATAAAGCAGACTTTTGTTTGGTTTTGTGTTTTGTTTTTTGAAGAACTGATTTTCAACTTAATGTTTTGTAGAGCAACTATTCTCAATGGGGGCTACATGGTCCCCTGACTCACACACCTAGCACATTTGAAGGGGGCAATTTATTTATTTATTTATTTATTATTGAGTTTATACCCTGCCCATCTTCCCTAGGGAACTCTGGGCTGCTTACAAAGGCTGATCAAGTCAGCAAAGTATAAAAACACAAATTCAAATAGACGGGACAACAATAAGATAAAAACAGCAATAAAAATAACATATGCACCCTTATCAAACATATGTAGCTCATTAAAACATCGTATAGGTTGAGCTAAACTAACGGCAGATGGCGGGGGGGAACAGCATTTAAAATTGGTCTCCTAAGGCCTCGCGGAACAAGATGGTTTTCAAGGCTCTGCAAAAGGCCAGCAGGGACTCTGCAGAGCGCACTTCGCTGGGGAGGCTGTTCCACATTGAGGGAGCAGCCACCGAGAAGGCCCGATTACGAGTTAAGGATCTTCGGGCTTCTCGGGGGGGTGGGAACTGGAAGCAAGTGCGCTCTACCAGGTAGTCCAGTCCCAAGCCATGGAGGGTTTTATAAACTAAAACCAAGACCTTGAATCTGATCCGGGACGCAACGGGTAGCCAATGCAGATGAGCCAAGACTGGGGTGATGCAGTCATAACGACGCGCACCCACTACCAGTATGGCCGCTGCATTTTGCACCCGCTGCAGACACCGGAGGAGAGTCAAGGGCAACCCCATGTAGAGGGTGTTGCAGTAGTCCAACCTTGAGATCACCAGCGCTTGTACCACTGTTCTCAGCGAGTTGCTATCTAGGTACGGGCAGATCTGGGCAATTTGGCGTAGATGATAAAACGCGGTCCGGGTCACGGCAGCCACCTGGGCATCCAAGGACAGTGCCGGATCCAGAACCACGCCCAGATTCTGAACCCTGTCCGCCAGCTGGAGGGAAACACCCTCCAAGCTGGGGAGAGGGCCTCCATATCCAGACGGAGAACCCCCGAAGAACATCACCTCGGTCTTCTCGGGATTGAGCTTGAGCCTGTTGGCCCTGGTCCAAGCCATGACTGCCTCCAGGCACTGGTCGAGAGTCTGGACAGCTTCCACTGCAGTGGTGGAAAAGGAGAGATAGAGCTGTGTGTCATCAGCGTACTGATGACAGCAGAGTCCAAATCTCCGAATGACCCCAGCCAGCGGTCTTACATAGATGTTGAACAGCATGGGGGAGAGAGATGAGCCCTGTGGAACCCCACAAGGGAGTGTCCATGGGGCCGACAACTCTCCACCATGCTGCACATACTGGAGCCGACCCTCCAGGAAGTACCGGAGCCAACTGTGAACAGCGCTTCCAATACCCACCTCAGAGAGCCGGTCCAGTAAGATACCATGGTCGACGGTATCAAAGGCCGCTGACAAATCCAGGAGAACCAACAGGGTTGAGCAACCCCTGTGGGCCACCCAGATTAGGTCATCTTGCAGCGCAACCAGAGCTGTCTCGGTCCCCCGGCCAGGCCTGAAACCGGATTGGCATGGATCAAGGCACCGCTGTTCCTCCAGGAATGATTGGATCCAAATCATGGCCACCCTCTCGATAACCTTGCCCATGAAGGGGACGTTGGCAATCGGACGATAGTTCTCCAATTGGTCCGATGCCAGGCCCGTTTTTTTTTCAAAATGGGTTTTACCACCATCTCCTTCAAATGGGAGGGAAAAAAAACCCTTGCTGAAGGAGGTGGTGGCGATGGCAGAAGCCCATTCGGGCATAGTCCCCCCGGCAGCTTTTATGAGCCAAGATGGGCAAGGGTCGAAGGGGGTGGGCGTGGGTCGGCAATGGGCAATTGCCCTGGAGGCCTCTGAAGAGGAAACAGGCCCAAACTCAACCAATCGAGGAGAGCGAGGGGGTGCAGTGGCAGGGGATGGTGAGGGAGGACTAGTGCAACTGGATTCGAAGCCGGTCCGGATGGCCTCTATTTTTGATCTAAAAAAGACTGCAAAATTCTCACTACTGAAATCAGTAGGAGGAGGCCTTGCCAGACTAGGATTGGTGAGGTCTCAAACCACACAGAAAAGTTCCGCCTGGCGGTTCGAGGCCTCGTCAATTCTCAGGGAGTAGTACAATGTTTTGGCCTCCCTGATTGCTCGCGAGTAGCGCCTAGTCTGGATGACTGCAGTCTTGTTGATAGCCGTCCGGCTATGTCTCCAGCTGCTCTCGAGCCTCCTCCGCTCCTGCTTCATCGCTCTCAACTCCGCCGTGAACAACGGCGAATGTCGAGCTCTGCTGCGGAGGAAGCGCTTGGGGGCGATTCGGTCGACGGCACAGAAAGCTGTTTCAAACCATTGATCAGCCGTAGCCTCAGCCGAATCGTCAGCCAGGCCACCAGGAAGCTCCCCGAAGGCTTTGCGGAACCGAACAGGGTCCAGACGCCTCCGGGGGCATGCCCAAACAAGGGGCCGGTGATCCCCGCGGGGAGGGGCTGTGATTGATAGGGAAAAGGACAACAGGTGATTGTCTGACCATGACACAGGAAGGGAGACAATGTCCCCTACCTCCAGACGAGAATTCACCAAATGGAGGAAAAAACCAAGTCAAGGGTATGCCCACATCTGTGGGTAGGGCAAGAAATATGCTGGGTCATGGACTCCATGAATTCCAGAGCTGCGCCGGAAAGTTCGCCGCCGGCGTGCACATTGAAGTCCCCCATGACCAAAAGCCGGGGGGACTTCAGGAGGGCTGCCGCGATGAACTCCGAGAGCTCTGGTAGGGATTGTGCTGGGTTGCGGGGAGCACGGTAGCCCAGCACAATGCCAAATCTATCCCCCTGTCCTACCAACAGGTGGAGGCATTCTAACACCGGACTAACTAATGTTGAGGCCCTGGTCACATGAAGAGATTCCCTGTACACAATGGCAACCCCTCCCCCCTTCTGACCCTCCAACCTACCCACTCCCTGGACCAGAAACCCAGGCGGGCACAGCTGGGCGAGGGAAGCTCCCCCCTCTGCGCCCACCCAGGTTTCTGTGATACAGGCCAGGTCGGCCCTCCCATCACAGATGGCATCACAAATGATGGGGATCTTATTATGGACGGACCTGGCATTTAGAAGTAGGCAGGACAGGTTGGAGGCGCTGGTGGGATGGCTCCAGGACACATGGCAATTTGTTGAGGGGTCAGAATGTGGGACAGGCACGAGATGCCTGACCCGAGTTCTTCTTATCTGACTCACCCTTCGGCTCCAAGCGTACCATCCACGGTCCGACACAGTTGGTATAGGAGCCCCTGCTAACATGGAGACCTAAAAAAATCATCTCACTCATCTCACTCTGCCTTATAAGGTTTGTTATGTGGCTTATACAATCCTGAGTTTGCCCTATATTTCTTTCACATTCTGTTTATGTCTGTGGAAAAAAGAGTTGAGAGTAACTGAGTATAGTTGAGAATACCCTCCTGTGCTTCTTACCTCTTCAGAAGTTTCAACCACTCAGTAAATACATGTTGACAAGCAATTAAAAATGTGCTCTCTTTGCTGCTGCTCTCTGCAGTCCTGTTGAGCAGCATGGGAAATGCACTGATGACACTGAGAATGGCAGCTTAATGGAAAGTGCCTGTTTTACATGTCTCTTGTGATTGAACGCTAGGATAATAAAATACCATTGGTTCACAGAGAGTTCTGCCAATTCAGAGTGGTTTGCCAACATCGGCTGCCCATCGTAACTTCTGTTTCGTGCAAGTGACTATAGGAGCAACTTTTGACTTTGAAGGCAAAGTAGTGCATGATTGAAAACAAATGAAATCCTTTCTTTTGCTACCCATGAAAGTGCTTTGTAGTTCTGAAGTATGAGTCACAACAGAGTCATTAAACCTGGGATGTATACATAGACTTGACGCAGTTCCCAAGTAAGAAAAATCTCAGCACCTCACAGACTTTGAATCTCAAGATTCTTGTTCTGGGGAAGCCACTATAGTTAAAAGAGTATAAGGTCACACAACAGTTGAAGAATTAAAGAGAAACCAGTATTATTTTATAATAAAGTTATGAACTGTACCAGGAATAAACAATTTCCAGTCCATAGCAAAGGGTAGCCTAAATGTTGACACCCAAAGACAGCTGTCAAGATAATCTACAGGATGCCCTCTTGTGCTCTATAGATGTTTTTCCCCATCTAGTCCACGAAAACTTTCTCTTTAGCCCTACTTCCACCTTCAAATCCAACTTTGAGAGATAAATCCTCGCTATTATCTCTCATAATTTATTTGTGATAATGGCAGGAATTTCCTTGAGTGTGACATTTAACCCTTTCACTTTGAAGGGGTATTGTTTTGCAAAAAAAAAAAGTTACCCCCAGCTCTATCACCCTCAGAGGTAGAATGAAATAAGTTGCCTTGACCACTGTGGGGCTGAAGGAGTGCCCCTCCAGCTACCACCTCAAGCAGTGGTGCTTAATGGCATACACAGCCACCCCTCACTCCCCCCATACTCAATCAGGTCAAAGGACCAGATGGTATAGACATAGTAAAAAGTGATCTGTGTGGGGTTGCAGCCAATGACATCATCAGTATTCCTGTCCCCTTATCACAGTGGTGGCGAATCTTCAGCACTCCAGATGTTTTGGACCACAACTCCCACAATCCTTTGTCATTGGCAATACAGGCTTGGAATTCTGGGAGTTGTGGTCCAAAATATCTGGAGTGCCAAAGGTTCGCCACCACTGCCTTATCATCATCCAGCCTTGATCAGGAAGTAATTTGACCCTGACAATAAAATTATTCATGGTGAACAAATTGTGTCCATGGATAGAGAATGAGATTCTACCCCACTGATCCTCCACTTCACAACTAAAGACCAGCCTTTCAGTCTGGTCTCCTCATTGGAAGTGTTTCTCATACAAAGGAAGGAATGCAAAGAACACTATTTTCCCTATAGTTTCTATGTTCATTCTCTGAGCCAATTTAAAAAAGGAAAATTATTTAAAAGACAGAGGCATTCAAAAGAAATGTGTTTTTTTTTTAAGTTTCAGAATGTGTTACCATAATCTGAGAGATAAGGTTCAAGGCAAATGGAAAAATCTAACACAGTGGTTCCCAACCTGGTGGTCGGGACCCCTTTGGAGGTCGAACAACCATTTCACAGGGGTCACCCTGAGCAAGTGAAGAAAAAGGCACAAACGACTTAGGTCTGGAGGAACGGGGGAGGAAGAGGGAAAAGAGTGAACTACAGCTTGATAGGTTGGAGGGGATGTCAGTCAATGGCACCGGAGGCTACGATTGGCTGAGGGTGCCTGTAGAGGGAAATCTTCTATGGCCCCTGCAGCAGTTGCCTGCCAAAGGGGGCTTGTGGCCTCTTCCAAGCAGGGCAAAGGGTCACCACAACATGAGGAACTGTTTTAAAGGGCCACGGCATTAGGAAGGCTGGCAACCACTGATCTAACAGCATATTGCCATCTGATGCGATGGCATAGAATGTCATATACAATGATGGAAGGTATACATAGAATTAATGTGTTTATCGGCTTTATGTCTAGAACCTGGAACAGTTGTTAGCATGGGTCTGTAGCAGGAATAGAGGACCTCCAGCCCATGACCCTACCATTTTAGCAGTGGTAACTTGCCTGGACCATAGAGGTTCTCCCTGTTTTGCAGCACCATGTGTGTCAATCTCAGACATTTCAAAGCGAAGCCAGGGAAGTGCAGAGAAGAAAGCATTCAGCATTCGATGGGACAGCTGCCTGAGTACTCAGTCTCCTGCAAGAGGCAATAAGAGGAAAATATTCACAGCCCAGACTTTGGCTATGGGGGCAGCGTTTCTTAGCCAGTCAGAGCTCAAGCTGATCTTTGAACTGTTTTTGAGAACTAGAGATCTGCTCTTTCAAAAGAGAAAGCTAAGCTCATTTGAGTAAAACCACCCATAATTTCCCTCCCAGTGATATTACAAGGAATAGCATTTCCTACGGTAGATGTAAGAGCATTACATATATAGCTAAAAGCTGGGTCGTTTTTGGAGGATTAGCCATCTGTATTAACAGGCTGTTTACAGCAATACTTACAGAATGCAAACAGGATTTGTTTTAAATATCCCTGTACTCATTCTGTCCACACACCCAGAGTTTCATGCAAAATGGTGCATTAGGCACTGTACAGAAAATCCAAGTGAAAGTAACCATGAGTTAATAGTGGTGGCAGCTTTGGGATACGCACATGTGTTCCTCGCCCATGGAGATACTCATGAATAAAATCAGGGCTGACCTTTCCATTAGGTATCTAAGCTGTCTTACATTCCTTTAGTATGGAATAGGATGCTTTTATCTCATCACTGCTGCGGTATGATTTCCAAGTGGGGTTCCACATATAGAACAGATGTAGGGCACCTAGAGTACCATTTGGTCATCTCAAGCAATTACATGTTTTGGGCCACCCCTGACCTAAATTGATGATGGCATATTTGAGTAGAGTATATTGCAAAACCCAAGCCTGTCTACCAGTGTCTCACAGTTTGACGCCCCTTCAGCTGCCATGGCTCTATCTTTAGGAGTTCTGGGATTCGTCATTTGTTAAGGGACTTGAGTGTTTTCTGCCAGATAGATCTAGTGACCTTCCATGAAGGTCAGAGAATGGCAGAGAATTTTAAGTAACTCACTCATCTATAACTCATATATCTATGATCTATAATCTATAAGATTGATAGTATAAAACTGAAATATGGCAATAAGGGTGCTATCAAAACACTGTAACTGTCTAGTGTAGATAGCACTGTAAGTCTGGCCAGAGTTTGTATGAGAGACTGTCTCAAATATTCATGTAAGTTGCTCTGAACTTCCCCATGGAATAGCAGAATACATGGCAGGGGTAGAATAAAACTAGTATTTTGGTGTTCTAGTCAGTTTTGAATGCTAAGTGAAAGAAACAATATGTGAGTCCCTCTCTATTTCCAAATACGTTTCTAAACAAAATCCCTAGAAAGCAGCCAGGACCAGTGTTTTATGCCTCATAAAACAGGGCCCAGATTTACCTGGGCATCCCCCCATTGCAGCCGAGAAGGGCCCACCTGGGCTCAGGGGACCAAGACAGGTATGGCTGCAGTCATGTGATCTGGTGGAGCAAGAAGGGGTGGTTGCCAGAGACTCCCCTACCGGCCCTGATGGGTCAGTGGGGAGTGGAGTTCCCCTGTTGGCCTGGTCTTGGCTGATGGGGTGGGGTGGGTGTGGGTCAAGTAAGAGACTGCAGGCCAGTGTAAAAGCAGAAGGGGATAGCCGGTCAGCCCTCACCCTCAGGCCCAACCTCTGCTTCAGCTTTATTTGGAGTGCCACACATCCAGATGATGACATCAAAGCACTGGATCCAAGCCCCCCCCCCCCAATGCTGGACAGGGACTGCTGGCCATAACCATCAAAGATATCTCTTTCAGAGAAATTTGTGCATTACATTCCTTTCTAGCTTGTTGAGTCCTTCTGGAGGGAGCTCACTCGGTGATAGGGCAGCAATGATTGTGAGAGAAAATACATCTGTAAAAAGTTACCGCTCACAAAGTTTTGGGGGGGAAAATACAAACCATTCAAAAGAGATACTTGGGGTTTCCTTTCATGGGCTTCTGCCAGGTTTTATTTTATTTTTTAAAACCTAAATAGTAAAAGAATACCAAGAACAGCTCTTGCGCCAGAAATCACTTTTATTGTTGCTGCTGCTGCTGCTGTTGTTAATAATTTATTTACTCTTTATCTTTTGCATCCTGACCAAATGTGTCTTTGAAAAAGGTCATATTGAGAGAAGGGAGGCTCTTACAAGGAGATATTGCCACTGAGTTAGCAATATCTCCTATCTGGACACGACCTCTATAGAAACAGGCAAAGAACTTTCTCTTCAGGCAACCTTTCCCTGAATGATGGACTACCATTACGTGTCTTTTATATGAATCTATAAGTTCACATAGACTTTTTGTTTATTACTACTTATAACCTTGTAGCTTTAATGTAATGTTGTCTATTAATGCTGTAAGATGTTCCTCAGTTCCTTGTTCTCAGTTCTTGAACATGTCTTAATTGTATTGGGCTATATATTATCCCTCATTACTGTAAGCCACCTTGGGTCCTTTTCCAAAGAGAAAGGCAGGGTAAAAATACTCTAAAACAAACAAACAAACAAACAAACAAACAAATAAATAAATAAATAAATAAATAAATAAATAAATAAATAAATAAATAAATAAATAAATAAATAAATAAATAAA
>JAHTLZ010000330.1:60355167-60370931 GCA_023846285.1 Phrynocephalus versicolor
AAATAAATAAATAAATAAATAAATAAATAAATAAATAAATAAATAAAGGGCTTCAAAGGCTATAACCAGTACCTTGAATTGGGGCCATAAACAAACCAGCTAGTTTGATGGAGTTCCATCAAGGTTAAATTGAGTCCTCAAAGGCTTTCATGGTCAGGATCTGATAACTGTTGGAAGTTTTTTGGGCTGTTTCTTCTTTAGTAAGAAAAACTTTCAGAACACGGCCAAACATCCCCCAAAAATTCACAACAACTATTAAATTGAGTTGCTTGCTGGTCCTAACTAGAGTAGACTTACTGAATCAGTGCAATTTTACATACGTGCTGACATACAAATTTCCCATTCCTTCAATGATGCAATTTAATGAATATTCTTCTTGTTGTCCTTGTAGAACGTTGGTGATCAGTAGCCTGAACTGGTTTCTATCTAAAGCTATTCTAAATAGAGCAGCTGTGTTCACTGCAGCCCATTGGCTTTTTAAGCCAGAATGTTCTTCTATGCCCATCTATTTTTTCCTTGAAGGATAACCTGCAGCAGATGGTATTTATCACTGTGCATTATGTGTCCAAAATATTGCAGTTTTCTTCTCCTTACAGTATTGAGGATTTCTAACTTTTTATTCATGCGCTATAATACAGCCACATTAGTGACTCTGGCTGTCCAAGGTATCTTCAGAATTCGTCTGTATGTCCGCATTTCGTATGCTTCCACCTTCCTGCATAATGTGTCTGTATTTTTATAGGATGTTCTGAGTGAGTCAAGTAAACAAAATTAAATTGTCCAAGATGAATAAATGGTTCTCTCTTTTTACAAAAGTATTAAAAAGCACACTATCTACCTTCTGTTGAACTCAGTTCTCAAGTTTCTCTTTAGTTCCTATTTTGTTTTAAAGCTCTCATTGCAACAATGAGGCCTAGAGATTTTTTTTTTCAAAAGGGAAAGCAACGATGTGTAGGAAAACAGAGATGCAACAGCTTTGATTCAATGGATACTGCATACATATACTCTCCTGCTCCCAGAGTAGCCTTACGATACGTCCTTGTATGTGGATAGCCCAGAACATCTAAAAGTATGTTTATACCTTGCATCATTTATATTATGCACTGCAGATGCTGTTGCAGAGTTGAGCCAAGACACTGGATGGTAAGGGATGAAAGGTGCTGCAGGTCTACAACACCTGGAGGACCACACCACAGGCCTTATTCAGGGGCTAGGCAGCTTTAACAATGAAAGGATGCTTCCCTACAGTACAACAAAGCAATATTTTGAATGTTTCATTTGATTTATTGTAAGCCACCCAGCTTACAAGGAGCCAAAAGCAGTGGTATCAGGAGACGATATTCTGGTACATGCCTGGACTCCGAGCAGTGTCAAAGAGGAATGTTCACAGCTGAGGCAACAGACTAGGCATCCTCTCTCACTAGGAACAATGGCTGCAGCAACAGAAGAAAATAGACCTGTTGCAAAGTTGATGGGGGTAGAGAAACATTTTAAGGGCTGCTGCCAGGCAGCAATGGTAGTTAAAGGTGACACTGGTGGAGGATCTTTCACAGACAATAGCAGTGGCACTCAAGCTAACTTTTGTTAGTACTTCACACAAAAAGGCAACGGTAAACCACTGCTGAATCTTTCTTATCTTGAAAACCCTATGACAGAGGTTGCGAACTTTTGGCATTCCAGATGTTTTGGACCACAATTCCCACAGCCCTTTGTCATTGGCAATACAGGCTTGGGATTCTGGGAGTTGTGGTCCAAAATATCTTGAGTGCCAAAGGCTCGCCACCACTGCCTTATGACATCTCTCACGTTGTTAAAAATGTTGTTTAAAAAAACTGTAAAAATGGCCAGTGTAATAAAACAGAAGATAACCACAAGAGGAAAAACAAGAGATTTTTCCCCCCAGAAGATCCAAGAAATCAAAGGGAAATTTAATCATCGATTAAGAATGCTGAAAGACCAAGAGGGGAACATATGAATTGACCAGGAGACGATGAAGAGAAGGTATGGATGAGAGATCTGCAGATACTTTGGGTCAACAGAAAGAGGGAAAAGTGGATGGTGGAGCAAATCAAGCCTGAACTGTCTTTGGAGGAGTAACTGACAAATCTGAAGCCGTCATACTTTGGCCAGTCACGTGATGGCAAGATTCTGTGGAAACAGCAATAATGCTTGGGGGCAAAAAAGATATCAAGAAAAAAAGTCTAAATATGAGATGGATTGACTGACTCCCTAAACGAACCCACAGACTGCCGTTAACAGCCCTGCTGAGCAGGGCATGTTGAAAATTGTTTCTTCATGTGGTTGTCATACATCATCGGCAACTTGACAGAACAACAAAACTATTGTGAGTAATATTTGAGAAAACAGGTCAACTGAGAAAAAAAAACCAAACATTTGGCATGAGGCTCTGAAGAATATCAGGAATGCTTTATTCAAATGTGATTTGAGGTATACACTTATAATTTTATTTCTATGCCGCCTTTCTCCTAAAAAGGGGATGGCTGAGCAGACGTTGGAAGGACCACTTCCTGGCTTTAGGACTCCAGTCTCCAAACAGAATTACAGTAAAGATCAGCAAATGTCAACTTTGCTAGAAAGAAAGAAAGAAAGAAAGAAAGAAAGAAAGAAAGAAAGAAAGAAAGAAAGAAAGAAAGAAAGAAAGAAAGAAAAGAATTTTCTGTTCCCTTCACTAAGGAGACCCTGCTGTGTTAGGGTTATAGGCTCACACTGTCTGTTCTAAATTAGTCTGAGCAAGTAACTGAAGGTCATATTGTGAATTGGGGAGGTCAAGACAATCATTGCCTGCCTTTCTTTTCTCTCTCTCTCTCTCTCTCACTTTTTAATTAGAAATCTTTATTTGCAATATTTCCTCTCAATCCATTTGTATCTTTCACACCAACAACTGTGCCACTGATTTACATCTTTAAACTCTGAACAAACCCTGTGCAGGCGTGTTAATGGCAGCATTTGATGTGCTTTCTCTGGACAAAGTGGGTTATTTACAGCTAATGCCTATTGGGACATGCTGTCTGTTGAAATGTGGATACCTAAAAGAGCCAGTGGGGGATTAAGGTTTGAGGCACTGAGGTCAACAAGGTCAGAGGTAAATGTCACTAAATCCAGACTTCTGGGAGGCTATTAACACCGTGTTCCATCAAATACAGATAGTGTCCAATTGTTTGCAGTGTTCTGCCTAAGGGTTTCTTGCAGTGACTGAAGCCAGTAACCCAATGAAATCTGGCATCTAATTTCTGAAAGATGCTCTGAACCATGCCAGTACATTTGAAAACTATATCATGCTTCCTAGGTGGGCACTCCAGCCCTAACTTTGCATCAACATCAGATGATGTATGAATTGGCATTCTTTTCAGATACAGAGGACACTACTTGAGTTCCATTCATGCAGTGCATCTACTGTATATGAGATTAAAGTTGAGACCTGTTGATGCAGACTTCATAAATTATAATAGTAAACTTGTTGTTGTTCAGTCGTTCAGTAGTGTCCGACTCTTCGTGACCCCATGGACCAGAGCTCACCAGGCCTTCCTATCTTCCGCTGCCTCCCGGAGTTTTGGCAAATCCATATTGGTTGCATCGATGACACCGTCCAACCATCTCATTTCTGCCGTCCTCTTTTCCTTTTGCCTTTAATCTTTCCCAACAACAGGGACTTTTCCAAGGAGTCCTCTCTCCTCATGAGGTGGCCAAAGTACTGGAGCCTCAGCTTCAAAATCTGTCCTTCCAGTGAACATTCGGGGTTGATTTCTTTCAGGATGGATAGGTTTGATGTCCTTGCAGTCCAGGGGACTCTCTCCTTCAGCACCACAGCTCAAAAGCATCGATTCTGTGGCGATCAGCCTTCTTTATAGTCCAGCTTTCACTTCCATACATCACTACTGGCAAAACCATAGCTTTGACTATCCTGACCTTAGTTGGCAAAGTGATGTCTCTGCTCTTTAGGATGCTATCTAGGTTTGCCATTGCAAATAGTAAACTATTGTGGGGCTATTCAGTTTTCAAAAATAATTTGTCAACAACTTTGTTGGTGGGTTAGTTCAAATAGTTAAAATTAATCATTTACAATTATTTGAAAGGAGAAGTGGCAAAAAGAAATAGGAGTTGCTGTTTAAAATAAACAACTTTTAGAAGCACCATAGAATGATTGAGGAACCATGAATTAATTACAGTATAGCTAGGTAGCTCGGTGGTTTATGTACCTGGCTGAGAAGCCACAATTTAAATTTTAGCCAGCACATGAGGTATGTGCACACGTAGAGCACTGTGCCAGGAGAGTGAGCTTTTCTGCTAGCCTGACAGAGGTCTGTTTATTTGGGGCAGATGTGGAATTGATTCATTAAAAACACTTCTGCATGCATGAACACCCATTTGCTTATTTTTTTAAAAAAAATCCTGCTCCTAGATAGGAGGAACCGGGGGGGGGGGAGCACCAGGCTTGCCAAAAAAGCTGACACCCACCCCTTCACTCATTTACCTCTCAGGCATCAGTCCCCAAACCCTTGTCCCCCTTCCTCTCCCTTTTCATTCTCTGCCCTCCACGTCGTTGCTTGCCCACCCCTCAAGCGTCTCTCCCCCTTGCCTTCCCATCCTCACCCCTTTCCATCTCATCCTCATTTCCCTCCCTTTGCATTTATCCCAGTGCATGCCCATCTACTCCAGTCCAGCTGAGGGGATGCACCTGATCAGAGGCGTAGATAGCCTTCAAGTGCAGCAGCGAAGGAGGACACACACACAGTGGTGAGGACACACACACACACTGTCACAAAGATTTTGGTTTTGAGCTAAAGTCCACATGCCTTTACTCTGAGTATTCTCTACTGGGAAAACCTGAAGAGAGCTGCCATAAGTAACAACTGACTTGATGGCACATGATTATTATTTTAGTGTTATGTATTTGACTGCCTAGCTGCCCTAAGCACATCCAATCTCAGCTGATTTCAGAAGCTAAGCAGGGTCGGCCCTGGTTAGTACTTGGATGGGAGACCACCAGGGAATACCAGGCGCCTGGAGTAAGAACTGGCAAACCACTCCAATATTCCTGCCAAGAAAACTCTATGGACATGGAGTCACGAAGAGTCGGTCACGACTGTAACAACGCAACATACAACACACGTTTGACTGTAGATCGGTGTGCTTCTTCCTCACTTCTTCTCCTAAACAATGATTGGGAATAGACTACAATAGATGCATCTTCAACCCTAGGCTTGTGCAAATTCAGCATTATGTTCAGTTGTGTTTTGTTGGTGGTAATACTTCTTGGAGTGGGGTCACAGTTGGAAACATTATGTTTTTCAACTGCATCTACCATAATCCTCAAGAGAACACGGTCACTTCCCATGATGACCAAGGAATTATAGGAACTGTAGTACAAAAGAGTAAACTTGCCAGAGCTTTGATGGGATTTAACCACTAATTTCAGAGCCTTGTGAATTCTACTGTGTCTCTCAACCACAAGAGAGGCATCTCCTTAAAAGCACTAAAAGCTTTCATACACAATGTTTGACTTGTTAATCCTGAAAAGCCCCCTCTTCCTCCCCCCCCCCCAATATGCTGAACTGCATATTACTTTGAAAAGTCTTGTTCCCTGGTTTGTGCAGCTTGGAGAAAGAGTGCCATCCAGCCAAAATTAAGCACTTCCACATTGCACTTATTTAGCTGGCTGGAGTGTGTCTTGATGAATGGAATTAGTTGCACAATTTCCCTGGACTGTGGAATAAATTTAGATTTAAGATTTGGTTTTTTCACCCACGAAATGGTTCCGTTCTCCACCCACCCCTAGGGATGATAGAATAACATCAGTTCATGCCCAGGCAAGCAAGATGTCAAGAGTCTTTGAATTATATTTACAATATATTTTGCAAGAGCCGCGTAATTTAAAAGTATATGTTCCAATTTCTTCTTTTTTAAATGTTTTATAACTAGAGAAATATCATCACCACGAGAGAAAGAGGCACACCCTGTTTTATTGTATTGCATTTATTCTCGCTTGAAGTAAACATTGCTTTCTCTATAGAATATGGACCTTGTAATCAGGCAATTTAATTTATAGCAACATCCCACCAGTCTCAGTGGTAAGTCTGTCATTAGGCAAAATGGGACAACTGCCTCCAGGAGCCAATTTGGGCTGTCATTAAAGGGTGTGTGTGTTGTGTCATTACAGTCGTTACCGACTCTTCATGACTCCATATCCGTGGAGTTTTATTGGCAGGAATACTGGAGTGGTTTGCCAGTTCCTACTCCAGGCACCTACAGCACCTGGTATTCCCTTGTGGTCTCCCATTCAAGTACTAACCAGGGCCGACCCTGCTTAGCTTCCGAAATCGGGCGAGATCGGATGTGCTTAGGGCATCTAGGCAGCGTCACATTTTTAATTTGTTCTATTAGCCAATATACCAGTGTTGGCAAATCTATGGCATGGGTGCCAAGTGTGGCACTCAGAGCCCTTTCTGTGGGCACCCGACATCACCCCTTCACAGCCATTTTAGAGTATTTTTACCCTGCCTTCCTCCTTGGAAAAAGGACCCAAGGGAGCTTACAGAATGTATTGGCACTTTGTGAAAACTTAGTGGTTTTGAATCACAGTTTGGGCACTCAGTCTCTAAAAGGTTTGCCATCACTGCAATATACTGTTGAGCTTCCATTAAATGGGAAGTCCACCTAGAGTAGTAATGTGGGAATGGACCACCAGCTCAAGTGCTCCATGTGGAGGATGTATTTTCTTCCTAAAGATACTATTTCTACAATGGCAAGAGACTTCAGGACACATATCAGTTCCAAGCAGTACATTTCTCATGTCTTGACCACCATTAACTTAGTCTAGCTGTTCATATGTGTATCTACACACCCTCTCCTAATGGAAAGGATTCCCTCCCCATATCTCTTCTCTAATCTTAACAAACTGGTTGGCATTCTTAAGTGCCACAGCAGAAACAGAAATATGCAGAACACGTGACTGTGTGTTAATGCTGTGCTGCTAATCTCAAAGGCTTTACACGTACTGTATACTACAAATATATATAGGAATAAAAATGATCACATTTGGTTCTGATTATGTATTCCCCACCACCCATAATTTAACTTGAATGAATAATGATGGTTGTATATACTAATCTGACTACACGTAATAATTATTCAGCTAGGTTCTACTTTGTCCTAATTTATTTCCTCCATTTGTGTGCGGATGTTACATAGCAGGAGTGGGCAGTTTTGGTGAGTCTGGGGGCTAATTTTCTGCTCCTGAAATATATTCTGTTGGCCCTGAGGACCACCCAAAACATAAACTGGAAGTGGTTGGAAGTTGAATTCCAGTTCTCATAAATGGGTAATTTTGTGGTGATAAGCTATATGTTGCTGGGGGGGGGGATCTGAAACCTGTTTTAAAATGATTCACAATTCTTGAAAGAAAGAAAGAAAGAAAGAGAAAGATGGATGGATGGATGGACAAACAAACAAACAAACAGGATTGGGACAAATCTGGATAGTAAACTGCATTCCAGAAGCTACTGGTCTTTGATGTTTCACTACATCTAATCCATTCTTTAAAACAACAACTTCTTCTTCTCTTGGTTATGGTCTGTCGCTGTTCCAGTACTTCCTTACCAGACAGCATTTGTATGACAGTCATCAGCTAACTATAGCCATGGAGAAATGATAACAAAAACAAAAAAAATAGGGCAAGCTCGTTAGAATCTGATTAGACACGAGAATTCATTGCAAGTAGCAACATGTTTTGAACCACTGCAGTGGCAGAATGGGGTTTGATCTAGAAATACATGGCAGTTAGTTTCCTCATAGCAGCTTGCTTTCATGGTTCTTGCGCGGTTCATTAAATATACAATTAATCTTTCATTTTCCTCATAGCATGGCAGCTGGATATTTCTTGGAGTGTGAAAACTTTTATGCATACATCAGGCCGCTTGTGTGAGAGAGCATTGCCATAACAGAGAAGTCATTGCTTGCTTGCTATAGATAGTTCTTTTTATTGTGGTTTTATCCATTTTTGCTGGTGTGGGGTTCCCCCCCATGGAAAAACATAAAAACTATGAATTAATTAATCCCCCGTAACCATAAACTGAGCACATTTCTGAACATTTATTGGAATAATGTTTGTTTTCAGTTGGAAGTCTTGAGCGGTTGAGATACAGTCTTAGCCATTTGCAGGGTTAGTATCTGGCTGTGAGTCATGCACAGCAGTCAGGATGCCTTTGAATAGGTGGGTCACAAGTTCAGAACTCTGGAAAGTTACTGTTTTGGATTATCACTCCCAGAATGGTGTACTCTCTAAATCTAAGCCACCTGAGGAAGCAAAAGGCAATATAAAACTGAATGCATGCCTGAGTACACCACTGCCTTATACTGTAATTGTGTCTATTGGGCCCAATGTCCCTTATAATGTCCCTTATAAGAGCCCCATGGTGCAGGGGTTAAATGCCTGTACTGCAGGTATAACTGTGCTCACGACCTGGGGTTCAATCCCGGGTAGCTGGCTCATGGCTGACTCAGCCTTCCATCCTTCCGAGGTCGGTAAAATGAGTAACCAGCTTGCTGGGGAGGGGGCAATGTGTAGCCTTCACACTCTAATTAAAATTGTAAACCGCCCAGAGACTACTTAAAGTGGTATGGGGTGGTATATAAGCAGAACACTTTGCTTTATTGGGGTTTGATTGTTGGGTTGTCACCTTGGTGATGTGCTGTACACCGCCCAGAGTTCCCTATGGGAAAATCGGGCAGTTAATAAGTACAAATAACAAATAAATAATAAATAAAGAGGTTCTGCTGATAGAAATCCCAAGTGATGGATGCATTATATGGAAAGAATGTGGGGATTTGAGGTTCAAAATGGCACTTCACGTCAGTCAGGCTTTTCTGTAGTGACTGACTAACTGGGAGAGGTTTCAAAATGAGACACATTAGCTTGTATTTTTGTTGCTTCTAAATCTGGTTTTAATAATGCTTTCACCTAACATTTTAAACATGTATTAATTATTTTTTTAAAGAGCTGCCTAGATGCCCTAAGCACATCCAATCTCGCCTGATTTCGGAAGCTAAGCAGGGTCAGCCCTGGGTAGTACTTGGATGGGAGACCACCAGGGAATACCAGGTGCTGTAGGTGCCTGGAGTAGGAACTGGCAAACCACTCCAGTATTCCTGCCAATAAAACTCCATGGACATGGGATCACAAAGAGTTGGTCACAACTGTAACGACACAACAACAATTATTTTAAAATTTCAATATTGTCCTTTTAATGATGCAAACAGCCTTGGGTCCTTCTTAGGAGAAAGAGAAGGTGAAAATAATATTTTAAATGGATGAATGGGAATGTTCATCATTAAATTGCAGACGAGTAGCATCAAGAGCATCTTTTGGGGTTGCATCCTTTATGTATGGTATAACAACCATGTATATATGTGTCCTGAGTCCTGAACTAAAGTGGAACACATGGGAGCCATAACATGGCTGGGTAGGAGGGCAGAACAGATGGTACTCCCTGTGGCTTACCTGAATGGTGTGTCTGTATTGCTCACTTCGTTGCTAACCTGGTCGTGCAACCAGGAGATATGGACACGAGTGTCTGAAGACCAATGCCTCAGTTGAAGGGCTTGGATGGGAGGGGCCTTTGTTCGCAGGCCTCAGCCTGTCGCTGTCTGAAGCATCCCAGCCTGACCTGAAAAACAGGTGGAGCCCCAAGAGAGCCCAATATCAAATAGCCTCTGGGAAAGCTGTTTGCCACAGTGATGGGAGCACTGAATTTGGAAGGCAGCTGCGACCCCACTCATGAAGGGGTGGCTGCTGGGGCAGGCACTGTTGGTCAGGGCGCAGAATGCAGCAGGCTCCTGTATGTTTGGCTTTTTCATTCCACAAACATAAGCTGACACATACAAGCTTTCTGTGCCTCACACTGCCCGCATTCATTAGGCAAAGACAGAGGACTGATTATGAACTCGGCCCTTTGTTTTGATCAGTCACCTGCCAGGCTTGTCTTTCTGTTTCCTGAAGACTGGAGGTACAACTACAAACAGGCATGTGTTACTAGAATGGGCTTCCTCACCCAAAGTACACCTTTCCCACGAATTAATACTTTAATCCATCGTTACTGGATGTTGTTTTCCTTGACCTCTCCCGTTTCATTCTGGGGGATCCTTTCATTGTGTCCACTGCCTAGTATAATTCCTTCTTTAATCAATGGAACCCATGTTAAGTATTGGGCTTGTTATTGTTGCTTCATCTGGAAACGGAGAGTAATTTATACAGAGAATTAAAACTGGCAAGATGAAGTCACCATTGCTTGTTATGGAGTATATACATACTTGCTTCCCATTCACATCCATCTCATTTTATTGCTGGTCAAACCATTTCTGCTGTGTTACTGTGTCTCTGAGAAAACTGTGCTGCCTGTCTCCAGTGGTTTTATCCACACCTAAACAACCTTCACGATATAATCTGCCTTTCTTTTCCTTCTGTAGATGTAAAGGAGCGTCTCATTATGGCCTTACCAAGGAGCGAAAGCGGCGTTCACAGGATGGCTCTCCTGATTCAAACCCAGTTCTGACTGTGGCCGCTCTTGGCTCAGAGCTCTCTGCTGCCGCCACGATAGCCTTAATGACTGATGAGCCAGGCTTAATAAATCCAGCCTTCAGCACTGCCTCAGAGGACAGTCAGTCAGGAGCCGGCTCTGCAGATCTTCACAGAAGCAGTCAAACAAGATGTAAGACCCAAAGAGGAGTTGACCCTCTCCATTCCTGCTCACCTCAGAGCTTGAAAAAAGTTATTATTTGGGGTCTACTGCTTTCAGAATTAGTGCTGCTAGGATGCTCATAATCACATCTGATTAGAGGATTCTGGGAAGCCTTAAAATGGCAGTTTTTCAAATTCTGCTCTCAACAACTTCATTTAATCTTTATATATCATAATGCATTTTGTATTTTTGTAAAAAGGAAAAAGAAGAGCACCAAAATTAGATTTAATAGTTGGACACCTTCTCGCAGCTTCTTACACTATGAAGCAAAAAAAAAAGGACAAGAAAAAAGAAAATTCACAAACTATTTTCGAACTGAGAAAAACGTTATCAACATTCTAGGAAACAAAGCAGGACAGGGAGGAAGGAGATGGTTATTATATGAAGTGCAACTAAATAAATCCAATGCTAACATGATCCCATTGCAAATTGGTATTTTGGATTTAATTATGATTTGGAGCCACAAGTATTCCACTATATTACACTACTCTTACACTCCCATTATATTTCTAAAGTTGGTATGTCAGATGTCCAGAAAAAGATCTAAAGCTCATGACTTTTTACTGTTGGGTGGAAGCAAGAATAATGGCACATATAAACCCTACAGAGTTTTACAAGTCATATGTCTTATCTGACTTTTCAATAAAGAAAGATGTTTCTTCTCAGCTACTTTTTATTGCTATTTTAATCTGGCTGCCTCCACATATATGTTCTCTCTTACACTGGGCAATATAGGCCCCTTATTTTCTTTATTTAAACTTAGTGCTATTTCACTGTCATGTATCACTTCATAACTGTTAACTAATCATCTACATATTATCCAATTTCTTTGTGAGAGTTGCTGATGTCATATTTTATTTCTGAGTAGAGCTGAAGTCACAGAAATAAATAAGAACTGCTATTCCATTGGCAGAGAGTAGGGGCAAATAGTTTGGAACCAAAGCAAAGAGTTTTTTTGGGGGGAATCAGTATTTTGTTTGTTCAGCACAATATTCTACCCTTTTGCCAACCTGAATGTTGGCACAAAAGTCTTAACATTTAGCTAAGCTGTTGAGAGCAACAGCATTGTATGATGGTTAATTTTTATCTTTTAACAATGATATTTTTTCGTACTACCTCTGAACAAAATGAAGAAGTATGCAAAGTTAGTAATTCAGGAGGCTACATATGAGATAAGCAAGATGATGAATTTGATTTTTAACAGTTTTGAATGGGTCCATTCAAAGTCCTCATTTCGTAAGCACAAAACTAAATTTAAAAATTATATATTTAAAAAGATCTTTAAGTATGTGCTTTTGAATTATGTTTTCTCACAAAATACAGCTTCCACATTACTTTTCCTATTTCCTGTTAGAACTGCAGTGCTAGAAGGGACCCAGTGGATGCTGGGGGGACAATGGGGAATGGAAATTCCCAGGCTCAGTTAGCTGTCCAGCATAAATTAAATCCACTCGCCCCCCCTTAAAATACTGTTGTGTTCCAACGATGGTCTGACTAACTGTATTGGTCAGAGTGACGTGACTCAATTAATTATTGTTGAATTCCTAACATCTATTTAAGCCTGCCACATAATCCGAGAGACAGCTAGAACATGAGAGGCCAAATGGCACGGGGAAGTTAAAATCACTCTTCTTTCAACACTATCTTTATTTACAACAGGAAGTATTTTTGTCTTACCAGTTGTAATGACGAGACCGGGAAAAAACCAATTGATCCCTCTCTTTCTCCTACAGCTCGACATTTTGAACGCTCCACTGTAAGAAGCAGGTCTTTTAAAAAGATAAACCGAGCTTTCAGTGTTCTCCGAAGGACAAAAAGCGGAAGTGCCGTCACTAGCCGCTCTGAGCGTGAGAACGTTGAAAATTTTATTGTTTCAGAAGAAGGTACTGTAATGATATCTACTGCCTTGTTGACTTAGACATCAATAGTCTTATGAAAGGCAGTTCTTACAGTGTTGCATTTTAAAATAGTTGCATGCTTGATTTTAAGCTATAAAATGTACACAAAGAAGAAAACCTATTTTGTTGCATATAATATGGCAATTTTCTAGCAGAAGATATGAAATAGAAATAAGACTCAGGTAAGGTATTAGCCCTGTCTGTTCCTTGAGATGCTGACTGTTGATATGTACTCCAGTGTTGCTATTTACTGAGAAGCTAATGCAATGGGACGCAGTCTTGCTTGTTCACACAATTGCAGAAGAACAATGATGTGTCGCTTCTCCTGTCAGCGTGCTCCCTTTCACACAACTGGTGATGTGCTGGTTGCAAAATCAGGTGCATGAATTTTGGTGTGGGGGGTTGGAAACAGATTTTGGCCATATTCTTTTACATTATTCAAAAGAGGAAAGCCTAGTAAATATTGCATCATTTGGAAATCTTGATCAAGCCAAATTAACTTCTTCTGATTGTATAAAAGACTTCAGGGCTGGCTGCTTAAGGCAGCGTACTTGGGGCGTATTGTTATTAAATTTGCTACACTTGTGTTCATGCTACCTAGAATTGGTGAAAGGTACCCATGCATTTTATCCACCAAAATATGTGCCAATGTACCTTGGCTGGTTTTTGGCTATGTACATCCTTACCTTAAGTGAGTTGAAGGTGACATTTACTGCTCTATGTTACAGGGCAAAATATATTGCAATGCCTCTGATAAGTCTTTGTTCTGTTTCAGTGGTGGATGATAGAGATCCCCTCAACATTCAAAGAGTTTTCTTTCCACAGACAGAAAGTGTTTAGCTACACATCCACACGTGCATATGCTGATATGCACACATCCAGATAATAGTTTCTGCTATTATTTGTCCCTCTCTTAGAGACTGACATGATGGTTTTCTGCTAACACCTCAGGCAAATATTCAGGTGTTATGTTGAGAAACACGGGGTTTACATGTTGACCACATTCTGAGCAACTCTGAACACATCAAGACTGAGTTCAGATATGCAATTAAAGCAGAACATGTGGTTATTATACACATTAATCAGCTTGTCTGGAACATAAGAACATAAGAACATAAGAAGAGCCATGCTGGATCAGGACAAAGGCCCATCTAGTCCAGCTTCCTGTATCTCACAGTGGCCCCACCAGATGCATTTGGGAGCGCATGAGACCAGATATCTGTCTCCTGGTACCACTCCCCTGCATTTGGCCCTTGACATGCCCTGGTTTTAAGCCTGGAGATTACACATCTCCATCATGGTTTGTAACCTGTCATGGACTTTTCCTCCAGGAATCTGTCCAATCCCCTTTTGAAGGCATCCAGGCCAGATGCCATCACCACATCCTGTGGCAGGGAGTTCCATAGACTAACAATGCGCTGGGTGAAAAAAATATTTTCTTTTGTCTGTTCTTACTCTCCCAGCCCTCAATTTGAGTGGATGTCCCCTAGTTCTGGTATTTTGTGAGAGGGAGAAGAGTGTCCCTCTATCCACTTTACTCATGCCCTGCATTATTTTGTACATCTCAATCATATCCCCCCTCAGGCGCCTTTTTTCCAGACTAAAGAGCCTCAAATGTTTTAGCCATTCCTCATAAGGGAGGTGCCCCAGCCCAGTAATCATTTTAGTCGCTCTCTTCTGCTCCTTTTCCAGTTCCACTATGTCTTTCTTGAGATGCAGTGAACAGAATTGTACACAATACTCCAGGTGCGGCCTTACTATTGCTTTGTATAATGGCATTATAATGTTGGCTGTTTTATTTTCAATCCCCCTTTTTATAATCCCTAGCATGGAATTGGCCTTCTTCACCACTGCCACACATTGGGGAGACACCTTCATGGAGCTGTCCACCAACAAACCAAGATCTCTTTCCTGATCTGTCACGGATAACTCAGAGCCCATGAGTAGATAGATAAAGTTTTGATTTTTTGCCCCAATATGCATTACTTTTGCCCCAGTATGCATTACTTTACATTTGGCTATATTAAAACGCATGTGCCATTTCGTAGCCCATTCCGCCAGTTTGGAGAGATCCTTCTGGAGCTCTTCACAATCTTCTCTGGTTTTTACCACACGGAAAAGTTTTGTGTCATCTGCAAACTTGGCCACCTGACTGTTTATCCCTGTCTCCAGGTCATTTATGAACAGATTGAAAAGCACCGGTCCCAGGAAGAAATGTCTTATGAGGAATGGCTTAGAAAGCTTGATAAGATAGCTATGTTTAAATATTTGAAAGGATGTCATATTGAAAAGGGAACAGATTTGTTTTCCATGGCTTCAGAGACTAGGACTCGGGGCAATGGTTTCAAACTACTGTGGTTCCTTGTATAAAGGAATTAATTCATTCCAAATGAAATTATGTTAAGCAAATTTTCCTTTATGCAAGTTTCCCATAGGAATGCATTGAAAACAGAGTAATCCCTAATCGTGACCATTTTTATGTTGTATGGATTGGCCCCATAGGCGATTCTGTTAAGCAAATTTCCCCTATTGCCGGAATTTTTTATGTTGTACAAATTTTATGTTATACAAACTGTTTGTTATACAAGGGTCCACTGTAAAGGAAAAGAGATTCCATTTGAACATTAGGAAGAACTTCATGATGGTCAGAGGTGTTCGGCAGTGGAATATGCTGCCACAGAGGGTGGTGGTATCTCCTTCTTTGGAGGTTTTTAAGCAGAGGCTGGATGGCCATCTGTCGGAAATACTGTGATGGGGGTTCCTGCATGGCAGGGGGTTGGACTAGATGGCCCTTGAGGTCTCTTCCAACTCTATGATTCTATGATTCTATGATTAATTATAGCTCAAAACAACAGAGAGAGAGAGAGAGAGAGAGAGATCAACCACTACATCTCTACTATAGGCAAAGACTGTGGCTTTAAAATCAGAACTCCTGGAGAGTTAGCATTTGAAGAAACCACATTTAAGCGAATCCCAAAATGCCTGCTGGCTGTCAGCTGTTCCCATCTAGTTTCTAGAATCATCCACATCCATCAAAAATTGTATTCTGTTTAATCTTGTCAAGGTTCAAGAGCTGTCTGTTTCTAAAATTATATTTCCTATTTCATGCCTT
>JAHTLZ010000330.1:60370941-60456579 GCA_023846285.1 Phrynocephalus versicolor
TGTGTGTGTGTGTGTGTGTGTAAAACTTTGCATCAATCACATCTGAGTAATTCTACCCAAAACTGTTGGGGATGGGGAAATACGTACACACATAATATTATCTACTGGAAAAGATTTTAAAGACTGGACCTTATTTAAAACGCCTGCTCCCTAGGAGTCTGAAGAATACTGTATAACAATTGCCATGTGCTTTTGATGCCACCAGAATGGCTGAATAGCTATAGGCAAATACCGGAGAAAGGCCCCTTACAGATACAAATGTGGAAATGACAGTACCATGAAAGCAGGTTGCAGTCTAGCACAGACCTGAAGATAATTTTTAGGGCTAGCTTCTTTGCTTTTATTTCTTTTCCCATAATTCCAGCAGCCCCCTCAAATTTAGAATGTTCTAAACCAGCGGTTCTCAACCTGTGGGTCCCCAGATGTTGCTGGACTGCTATATTATTCCTCATTACTGTAAGCTGCCTTCGGTTCTTTTCCAAGGAGAAAGGTGGGGTAAAAATACTTTAAAATAAATAAATAAATAAACTCCCAGAAGCCTCCACCACTCACTGTGCTGGAAAAGGGTTTCTGGGAGTTGCAGTCCAGGAACATCTGGGGACCCACAGGTTGAGAACCACTGTTCTAAACCAAATGGTACCCATTCTTTGGTAACCCTGGTGTTCTTGGACTGCAACTATCAGAAGCCCTGGCCAGCACAGCTAGACTTCTGACAGTTGCAGTCCAAGAATTCCTGGGTAACCTAAGACTGGGAGCCAATAAACCATTTATTTATTGATTGTATGATTACAAAACATACTCGTGGAAATGTATTAAAGGGTCACAGCATTAGGAAGGTTGAGAACCACTGCTCTAAGGATTTTCTCTTTACGAAAAATGATAAAGTCTCTGTAAGTGGAATCAAGGTATTTGAGACATTAGGTTCCTAGAGTACAGTGGACCCTTGTATAACAAACAGCTTGTATAACATAACATTTGTACAACATAAAAAATTCCAGAGATAGGGGAAATTTGCTGAACATAATTGCCTATGGGGAGAATCCGTACAACATAAAATGGGATTACTCCATTTTCAATGCATTCCTATGGGAAATTTGTATAAAGGAAAATTTGCTTAACATAATTTCATTTGAACGAATTAATTCCTTTATACAAGGTACTACTGTGTGTGGAAGTGTAGTTCAGGTCCTTCTAGCAGAGAAGGGAGCAAGCTTGTAAAGCATTAGTCCTTGTGCTTGGCAGAAGATGGAATACTTCTTTGACTAGCCAGACTCACTAGTAGCATGGCTAGCTCCCATTGCCTGCATAGCAGCGTCTTTGCAATCTGTTGCTTTCCTGTCTTCTTCCCAAGGGAAGTGATCTAAGCCCTGCTCTCCCATTCTGGAGGCCCCAGGGCCAAAGCAGATGAAACGGGGAACTTCACAATTAGAAGAGGAATTGCTGTTATTCAGCAAAGAATGTGTGATTATCCTCTGTTTACAGCTTTTCAGGCTGCACATGAGTTTGCTTTCATTAGGTGACTGGTCCACAGGAAAAAAAGAAACAGGCTTTGTTTGTGTATGGATTTTGCAAACAGTTTTAAAGATGTGCATCCCGAGAGATAGTGTGTTCCAATCAATCTTCTAAGTGCAAAGTGTGCATTTTATCCTTGGCTCTTGGCTTCCTGGGGTCACCGTGTCTTAGCAAGGTGCATCTTAGCCCTGGGACCTCCCACCAACACTGGGTGGGGAGACATCATCTGACTAGCAATGAAGGAAAGGGAACCAGAGAATATTAGGATGGGAACTCTGTGACTACCTGCGCCAAGAACTATGTCATGTGTGATCCAGTTCATTTAATTTCCCCAAACCTTTTGGGGAGGATAATAATACAAATCGTGGGGAGAAATTATTAAATTTCCTGGAAAATGAAGCTGGAAATTCCTCCAGGAATTGCTTTTTGATGGCAAGATTTCCCTAAATCTTCCAAGCTGAGTAAGGATTTAATGCCAAAATGAATTGATGATTGTTTGTCATTATAGCCATTATAGCCAATACTGGCAATGTTGATAAAACTTACATGGCCATATCAACCAAAGAAGAAAAAATAATTATTCAGAAATCAGAATTTCTGTACAGTATACCAATTATGTCCCATTATCATGGACAAGCCCAGTATACCCCACACTCTTTATGTGCAAAATTCCAAAGTATGCAGACCTATCAGGAAGCAGAATTAGCAGCAACAAGATAGAAAGTTTCCTCCTTTCTTGTATATGCTTATGCTGGGAGGAGAGTTTTTATCATCTTCACTCTTGGAAGGCCAAACTAGGTGGCAGAACTAATGGATTTTTAAAAGTAGAACTCTCTTAATATTATTTATTTATTTATTTAATCTCCTGCTCATCTGGTACCAAGGCACTATTCTGGGTGGCTAATAACAACAACACAACCTCTTGCACGAAGACAAAAAGAAATACTAAAAACCCAGGATATTCCAAAAAGAGAAGGAACAGAAAGCGTATCAAAAGAGAAAAAGAGAAGTGTATCAAAATCAGTAACTCCCTTTAAAAAAGAGCAAGGGGAAGCTTGTTTATTCCAACAGAAGCCGCCCTTAGTCTACATATGGCAAATCAGCCTACTATATATCTGCAGTTTGTCAGCTGGAAGTTAGCACAGTTCTGTTTATGTTTCGGTATCTCAGGTCTGTAGCATGGGAAGATTTGTGTGTCTAGAAGGATAAGGCTGTAAAAAAAACATATTTTCCTTGCTGTGTAAGTAGAGTGCTCATGTGCTTTTCCACAAGCCATGCAGCATTCTGTGGAAATATTTCAAAATGTATTGGAAATGTATTAAATAGTGCAGTGCAAAATATGTTTTGAAATACAAAATTTTATAGCTGAGACTTGTTTCATTCTTCAAGAACTAAAAAGAAGTATTAGAAACATTTAAAATGACCTTCTTTGTTGCCAAATATGATCTTGTAAGAAAAGGTATTGGTGCCAAATAAAAACGCATGGTTATAAGGATTTGGATTAATGAAGCAGTAATCCAATAAAATATAACCCTTCTTATGTGAAAACACCTAATCAAATGTGGAATGGTTTTATGGTTAGTTTGGCCCTCATTAAATAAAAGAAACATTTCTGATAAACAGCTGAAGCAAATGCTTCAAAATTTCCCATCTAGGGTGACTGTGGTTTCCGAAGAATGATGGAAGAGTCATCATCTCCTAAAAACATAATTTTCAACTATCTGTGAATACAGCTGTAGATCTGCACCCTTTTATGTTTACTATGGCATCCTGCTACCATTTTCATTTAGAAATGAAATGGTAGCAGGATGCCATTTCATTTGTTCTCTGCATAAACCATCAATGGAGGTCATAATTATGCAGCACACCATGAAAACATTAGTTTGGCAAAGGAAATTGTGGTAGGTAAACAAGGTAGATTCGAGAAAAGAATGGATTTCTAGAGATGGAAATTAGTATGCACTATTCTGACTAAATCTTCTCAGCATTGTGAACTAACAGGATTATGTTAGTTAACATATCACACACCCCCACTTCAAAATACGACAGCTCTGTTAAAAATCTAGTTGATCAGGTATAGGAAATCTGAATGTTTTGCAGTTTTGTGTGATTTTTCATTTTTTAAAAAAAGCTTCAAAGCCAATAAAGGATTATTCTCTGTGCATTTCAGTCTTCCCCAGGTTATATCATCTCATCCCTGATGGTGAAATTACCAGCATTAAAATCAACCGCAGGAATTCCAGTGAAAGCCTTGCCATTCGGATTGTGGGAGGCAATGAAACTCCACTGGTGCACATCATCATACAGCACATCTATCAAGATGGAATCATTGCCAGAGATGGAAGATTATTGCCTGGGGATATGATACTGAAGGTATGTCCTTCCAGAGTAGGATGCAAATGTGAAATGGTTTTAATGAATAATGTAAGGAGGGCACAATTTTCAGAAATGGGCTCTAAATTGGTTTGAGGGTGTGGCAAGCACAGAAAAAAACCCAGACTACATAAAAAGAATAAGGTGACAGAAAGAAAGAACATGTGGTGTGGGGAGGCAGAATAGTAAATTCCTGGTACTTCAAGGTCACTGATGAAGATTCAGTTAGAAACCAAACAGAACTTGGGTTAGAAGTCAAGCAGAGTTTCTTCTTACTTTCAGAAGTAAGCCGTTGTCAAGTTGAGATGGAATATTTGGATTTAAGATGCTTTCCTGCAGCAGAGAAGGCTGTAGACTGTGTAAATGGAAAGGGCTGGGGGCAAGCAAGCTGGAGTTTATGAGCTGCTGAAAAAACAGTGGAGAAAGGAAGAAAGTGGGAGAAGGCAATTTGAGATCTTTCTCTAAGCCACACATACGTGTATACAAAGTACATGGGCAATATTTGAGGAATTGCCAAAGTACAGAGAAAGTACTCCCCCAAAATACAATTAGGGTTGACAGAGACTGCATATCTTCTTTAAGAGGAGCTAAAAAGTGCTGTAATTTTATTTGAAGCTGAGCAAAAATGAGATCTTGGGAAGAGGGAGGACAGATCGAGTTCAACCAGGGTTTAGGAAAGAAAGTAGGGAATTGAAATCATTTTTGTTCATGTCCTGGATTTCAAAAGCCTTCAATGAAGCTTCCAGGTTAGTCTCCTCTCTGGGATGCTTCTTAAACGCAACTAGGCAAAGCCTTATGTATGGTGAGTAGAGATGAGCACGAAACAAAAAAGGCATTTCGGTTTTTCGTTTGTCGTTGAGAGGTCTGTTTCGGTTCGTTTCCGTTTGTCGCGAATTTTTGGAAAAATTTCGTTACCGTTTTTCGTTTTTTCGTTTGTCATTTCTACCCACTTTTTGCGTGATTTTTAAAGCATTTCTGTGCGCAGGCATCCCCCAACGCCCCAGACCAGAGGGAAAACACTAAAAAAAATGGATGCTTGCAGAGACACAGTATAGACTTGGTACGCAGGGAGACTGCAAAGGCAGTGGCGGGCGTTGCCCAGGGTGCAAGGCAGCCGCAGAGTGACTGCACTGTGGGGCAAGGGAGGGTACTTACCGAGTGGTACGCAGCACGCATGCACACAGGGAGGCTGCAGGACTGAAGCTAGAGTCGCAGAGACAGCAATCCCCCCCTAACTCCCACCAGAGACTGCAAGGAGGATGGGGGCTGTCAGAGCTTTTTATGCCCTCTGTGGCTGCCAGACCTGCCTGCCCAGTCTGCAACCTGGGCATGCTATTGGTTGAACATGATCCCATCACATGACTTGCCTCCATTTTGTGGCTGGTGACAACATCCATTTTAAAGGGGAAAGAAAAATATATTGTGATGGGAGAAGACAAAAACAAACATTTTAAGGACCCCAACCCCCCCCTCATAGGTATTATCAGACAATATAAATAATTATCGCTGCGCTTTTACGGATGTCCAGGGCATTTTTTAACATTTAAAACAGCTCATTTCATTGCGCGTCGCCATTAATGGAAACGAAACGTAACGACCACAACTTTCATGGTTCTGTTCCTTTTGTTTCATTTTCATCACAATTTTCATTTGTTGTTTTGTTATGTAACGGAAACGACAAATGGTAACGGAAACGAAAAAATGTTCGTTCCGTGCCCATCTCTAATGGCCACCACTTTCAGCAGAAATCACTGATTCCCTCCCTCTTGTTGAGATGGAGGTAGCATGGACTCCAGGACAATGAAATCTTTTAAAAAGAATTTTGAATAGAAATCCCATCCTGGTTTGAGAACTCCTGCTCTCTTTCCTTCGGATTCCTCCCCCCCTCCCCTCCCCTCCCTTGCTGGTGTGGCTCTTCCAAAGCAAAGGAACCAACTTATTATTCTGAGGGGCATTTCAGGAAATGGGAGCTGACTTAACAAGAAGGAAGCAATGTCTTTCACGGGGATTACTGGAGGCAGTCTTGGATGGGAAATTATGTAATCATAGAATCATGAAGTTGGAAGAGGTGTATAAGGACATCAAGTCTAGCCCTCTGCTCAATGGAAGAATACAAATGAAAAGGTATCTAGCACGTGGTTGTCTAAATTTCTCTTGAATGCCTCCGGGGTTGGAGCCTTCACAGTCTCCAGATCATTGGTTCCATTGCCATACTGCTAGAGTTAGGAAACTTTTCCCGATATTCAGTCAAAGTCTGGCTTTCTGTAACTTGAGCCGATTGTTGCGTGTTTTGCATTCTGGCTTGATCAAGAACAGACCTGCCCCTCCTCTGTATGACAGCCTTTCAAGTACAGTATTTGAAAAGTGCTATCATATCTGCCCTCAGATGGAAATGTCCATCTGGAAGAGATTTGTTTGTTTTCTTTATTTGTATACCATGCCATGCCATAGTGCTATAGCACTCCTGGCAGTTTACAAAATAATTATTTCGTGTGTAGCATTTAATAGAATTATCTAGACCTGCCATTTCCTTTCCCCTGGAAGTTGTTCCAAACACTGGTTTAATACTTTATTGTCTTGAGATACTGTGGCTTCTAATCAATTTGGTTGTCTCTTGATAGATTCCAGTTTAATCAGCAGTGCCATATAGTACATAGACATATAGCAGTCCTTGCATGAATGATGTTGATTATATGCAAGCAACCTACCAATAAAGGGCTCTAATGGGTTGGTTGCCTGATCTGCACTGCATTTCACAGAGTGGGGAATCCATTTTGTAGATTCTGGCTGAAGATCCTAATGATCCAAAGAATAAAAGCTCTTATTCTAAGAAAAACCCAGATTTAATTGCTACAGAAAGAGAGCTTCCTCCAGAATGGCTTCAATTTGTTGGTCAACTTGCCATGAAATTTCATCTCTAAGCCATTGTTTAATCTGTTGTGAGACAAATCAAGTGCTGGAGGCATGGGTAGAGATGTGAAATTATCCAGAAAAAGATCCCCCCCCCAAAAAACCCACATTGAAATATATATTGTTCAGTTGGGAACCATTTCAAATAGTATATGCGATTACCTGGATATTTAAAGCAGAGGTGAGCAAATGTTGGCCTGTGGGCCACTTGCTGTTCCCTCCCTGCAGCAACCAGAAAATACAAGAAATGCAAGAAATTGTTAGAAGATGAAGCCACTGAAAAATATAGTGGTTTTGCACATGTGGAATGTATACCTCTGGGGGTTACCCATTCTGAGTTAAATTGGCCAGTTTTCCTGTCCCAATGCCAAGTGAAGATGTGGGCCATGATCCACACCCAGGGTTCCTTTCCATCTAGCAGGCTGAGAAAGGGGCGTTAGATGCTCACATTTTAAGCAGAGCACATTTGGGTCAACTGAGTTAAAAATTTTAGGAGATATCCCGTGTGCTAGTGGGGAACAGTGCTTGAAAGCTGAAACTGGTGGACAGACTAAGGCAGTGAGGAGGAGGATGGAGCCTGAGGAGGAGCACTAATTAAAGAAAAATGAAAAATAGCCATTATATCTGGAGATAATCAAGAACAGAGGAAGAACACAGTACATTGTGTGCTTTCCTTACAGGGAAGGATGTTATGTAATGAAAACTTGGCTTCTTTGGATGGAGGCAAATGCTGCATGCCACTCGCAGGAGGCCATCTGTGTAAACAAGTCATCTGTCTGCAGTGACAGTTCCAATTAGATGGCCTTTTCCATCTCTGATTTATGGCTCTGTCTCCCAGGTAAATGGCATCGACATCAGAAACGTGCCGCACAGCTATGCTGTGTCAGTCCTGAAGCAGCCTTGCCAAGTCCTCCGGCTCACGGTCCTCAGAGAGCAGAGGTACCGGTGCCATAACGGTGGACTTTCTCTGGACGTTCCCTGTGTCCGGGATGACAGCTTTCATGTGGTTCTGAACAAAAGGAGCCCCGATGAGCAGCTGGGGATCAAGCTGGTCCGCAAGGCCGGCGAAACAGGGGTCTTTGTTTTCAACTTACTGGAAGGAGGCGTGGCTGCCCAGGATGGGCATCTTCAAGAGAATGACCGAGTCTTGGCCATCAATGGACATGATCTACGACACGGAAGCCCAGAAAGCGCAGCCCACCTGATACAGGTTTGTTGCCCCAACTTCCTCACTGCTTTGGAGCATATCTGATAAAGCAGGACGATGAGTTCCTTCAAGAGAAGGACTGCAGAGGCAGTAGACACATTCAGTGGTAGAGCGTCTTCTCCACTTCAGCTATTTCCAAGTCAGCTGTGCTCCCTAAATTCAGACCATTGGCTGACACTCATGGGAAAACAGAGGTTGTTTATGGCATGACATCAACGTGACCGACATCCACTGGGTCTGCAGAGTATTAGAACTAAGGTTTCACTAGAATGGCTGGATTGTTGAGTAGCCAACTAGCCAAGGTTCTCTTTCTTCTTTTTAACAAGAAAGAAACATGTAGAATATAGCCTTGGTCTAGAGCAATGGTTCTCAACCTGTGGGTCCCCAGATGTTCATGGACTACAACTCCCAGAAGTCTTCATCACTAGCTGAGCTGGCTAGGATTTCTGGAAGTTGCCGTCCAGGAACATCTGGGGACCCACAGGTTGAGAACCACTGGTCTAGAGCAAGATCTTGAAGCCCAGCTGCCCTCTCCAAGTCTCTGTTACACACATTATGGCTAGTTTTTTTTTTTTTAAAAAATGTTGCTAAAAGTGTAATTGCTTATTCTAAATTCTCACATCATGTGTCAGCAGGAGGTTAACTGTTGAGGGAATTGTATCTCTTCCAAACGCCATCTAGAACTTACACAGAAAAAAAACAACTACCGGTACCAGTCACATGTTTCCCATACTAAGTCGCCCACCATCATCCTACACACCTTGGCATCTTGCCATCTTGATTAATGCAATGGATTGTATGTGGTTACCTGGCTTTCGAATTTCATTTGGAAACTAACTGTTCTTATGAGCTGTAGCCACTAACCATCTACCTTCCATCATGGACATGCAGAAGACACGACACCAAGAATGATAAGACGCTTCAGGAATGGCCAGTTCATTCCCAGGTACAGCAGTGGCCAGGTCCTTGAAAGTGTGGAGATGTCCACTCTCCCATAAGAGACTTTCTGCCTGTGAATGTGGCCCATGCTTGCCCTGTCTCCCTCCTCCAGCTGAAATTAGACCAATGATCTCATAAGGCTCCCTGTGATCCTGTAGCTACAGCACACTGGTAAGAAATAGGAACACTTTTCTTTTCAGAAAGCTTCAGGTTTTTATACAAAATTAGTATTCTATTTTGCAGCACTATATTTGCAAGTGTACTTGAAAGTGGTTTTATCCTGCTGTTTTTAAATTATTATTTTTTTAATTTCAAAAACAGTGGTGTTTGTCATACCACCTTGGTATATTAAGAGGTCCACCATCACATCTTAAATAATAGCAAAATAAAATAAGCCAATGCAATAAATAATGGGGGGCGGGGAGGCTTGCTTACTGAATGTCTAGAACTAAAGGAAAATTCAATGTAGTAGCAATTTTTGACAACTCTAAATTTGCATGGATTTGATCACAAACACAAGTCTGCCCCCAATACTTGGGGAAGTCCTCCCCCTACTCTTTAGAACAAGCCATAGTACAGGCCCACATCTTCATCAACTAGACCTGCAAATCCACTTGTTGTTGTCCAAATGTAATCTAAATCTTGGTCAGCAGCTGATGCTAATTGATGACCTCTATGCTGAACTTTTAATTTCTGGTGCTAAATGAAAGAGTTGTTCTGTGATGCCCCGTGATCTATTTATGCAGAGGCTTTAGAATTAAAAATAGTTTTGAATAGATATATAAAGTCAGCGAATGCCAATCAACTGGCTGAATAGCTCAGCAGTTGGGAGCCAGAGGGTGGAAGTTCAGTTCCCCAGTGTGCCTCCTATAAGTAGAGCCAGCCTCTGTCGCCTTGGGCAAGCTGCACCGTCCCAGGATGCCCCCCCCCCCAGAAGAAGGGAATGGTAAGCCACCTCTGAGTATTTTCTTCCTGGAAAACTCTGAAAAGCGTTGCCATAAGTCAGAATTGATTTTACAGCACATCATCATCATCATCATCATCATCATCATCATCATCAGTAGTAGTAGTAGTAGTAAGAATCTGAGAATTAAGAGTAGATTGTTCCCCAGTAACATTTTATGCTACTTTTTAAATCTATGCATTTAAAAAAATTTAAACACTTTAAATTCACTTGTGTTTCTGAGGCAATTGTTTAATTGAATGACAGCATTATAATGCTCTCTGTTTTTATGTGTACTGTATCTGGTTTTAATTTTGCTGTGAAAAGCCTTGAGTCCCAGTTTTTTGGGAGAAAGGGGGCTATAAATTAAGTAAATAGCCATGTTATGGTGAAAATAATAATAATAATAATAATAATACATAGAGCTGATAAGACTTGGTCATTAAAAAAGCAGGCCTTGGTCTAGAAAAGACCTACCGGTATTCTCTACTATAGAATGACTGTTCCAAATCAAGGTAAAATGTTTATTTGTTTGTTTTGTTTTGTTTGTTCCCTGACTCCCTAATAGAGGACTCAAATCCACTGAATATATATGGGCCATGTGTTAATCATGACTCAGTTGTTATCTTGTTTCACTCATAACTGCAGTTAGACTGAGACGTGCTTATCAGTATTGATCCACATTCTATAAAGGTTAACGATACTGAAGCCCAAATGAAATTAATGATATGCATATTAGTGATAAGCTGCCTAGGTGCCCTAAGCACATCCGATCTCGCCTGATTTCAGAAGCTAAGCAGGGTCAGCCCTGGCTAGTACTTGGATGGGAGACCACCAGGGAATACCAGGTGCTGTAGGCGCCTGGAGTAGGAACTGGCAAGCCACTCTAGTATTCCTGCCAAAAAAACCTCATGGGCATGGGGTCATGAAGAGTCGGTCACACACACATATTAGTGATATATTCCTAATGATAAAAAACATGTAATGTTTTCTGTACCAATGTCTAGATCTGGAAAAGAAATGCTTTTTCTATGCATAACTTGGTGTTTAAATCAGGTTACCTACAGAGAATTCTCAGAGTTCAAATGGCTCACGCTCATGAGGTTTCTGATATTTTTTTTCCATTTGTGGAATCCCCTCACCCATTAGACTCAATTAATCACATTGACAGTTCTCTCTTTTTTTGAAATAACTTGTTTGGAAATAAACCATCAGGAAGCATTTTGAACCTCCACTGACCTTCGGGCATGTTTTATAGAGAGCAGGTCTCTGTGTTTGCCTGGACACCAACAACACATTTTATTTCACATCATGGCTTTACTCTAAAATCTTTTCAGATGACCTTTATCTTTTCTTTTCTTTTCTTTTCTTTTTTGAGGGGGGTTTGCAAAACAGTACTGTGACTATTTAAAGAACAGATGCTGATGCTCCTGTATGATTGTTATGGAATGAAACAGGCACCCCCAAATAGTATATTTTGCTTTCTTTTAGAAAACACAGCATTGTGAATATACACGTATAGATGTGTATTACTGTAATAGATATATAAACACATACATTTACACAGCATCTCCACATTATGTAAAACATAGATCTACACACTCCTCAGTGTGCTTGAAATGCAAGCAACAAATATAAAATCAGAAACCATATCATGCCAAATCACACACAACATACCGTCTGAGTTCTTTTATGAGCTGAAAGCTATTTTACCTGCCCCTCACTGCTGTTTTACAGAGAGAATTTCTAGAAATGTGTGTTGCTGACCAGAAACACATGTTAGAGACAGACAATAATCTGAGTTGAAAGCACATTCATGTTGCAGATAGACGACTGAGGCAATATTTCGACAGTTGCCAAAAAACTTGTGAAGTGGCACTCTGGTGTTCACTTTAGTTAAGGTTCTGCCTCTTCCAATCAATAGGTTATTGCCTGCTTTTGGGCTCATATCTGTGTTATATTGTGCCAGAGCCATAGGGGTGGAAAGAGTCAATGGCTTTAATTTCCTCCCTTTATTTCATTTTTGCTCCCTTGTCCACCTTGAGGGGAATTAAAGTATGGAGAAGCAAGTCCCATGTTTGATAGGCATGATAAATATGTATCTGCAATAAAATATCTGTTTCCTCTACAAACTGAGGCTGAGAAGTGGCAGTATTAAAACAATCATTTAAAAACACTATTCTTAAACATTACCCAGCTACTCTTGACATAGGTTTTTGTGGACTTGAGTCCACTTCAGAACCGTTTGAAGAGGACTAAAGCCCATGAAAACATGTGAAAGCAGAGTTGGGAATGTTTGTTTTTTGACTTTGACTCCCAGAATCCTCCAGCTTGTTATGGTGGCTGGGGAACACTGTGGGTTTTTTTACCAAAATGTAGTATTTTAAAATTTTGAATAAAACACATTCCTTTTAGTGTCCTCTGAGAATCTCTCTCCCCCACCCCCCCACCCCACCACCCAAGGAGACTAAAGGACTACTCCCAGGGAATAATTATATAAATAAATGTGTATTTTTCCTACTACCAACCGGTTTGGTTTTGCAGGTGGTTAACTAGCAGAGCTTTTCTCTGTTTGCCCTTATGATGCAGGCCAGTGAGAAGCGAGTTCAGTTCACGGTGTCTCGGCAAACCAGGCCTCAGACCCCTGACATCTTGCAGGAGGCTGGATGGGATTACAATGGGAGCCATCCGCTCTTTCCAGCTCTGAGGAAAAATCCTAACAAGGTAAAGCCTGGTACTCTTCCCCACCACTACCACCACTTCCTGACTGCTTATTCTGTGAAGTCAAGAGGGCATCTGTGTGTGTGTGTGTGTGTGTGTGTGTGTGTGTGTGTGTGTGTGTGTGGTGTTTACGTTTTATCTCTGGAGAGTATCATCCCAAAGAGCATCATTTATCTTTATGGTGTAAATAAAGAAACTGTGGCCCTCCTTGTTTATATACACTGGGAACTGTTTCTGTCTTGGGAATAGAGGGTGGAAGGGGCAAGGGGGCAGTGGGGTAGGAAATGAATGAGAGGAAGTGGAAGAAACTCCATAGAGGGGTGAAACAGTAGTGGTAGTGGTGGTGGTGGTGGATGAGGGGGTTTAATCTGCATTTTCCTCATCGGGTGGGAAATCCTTGAAGGCAAGTCTGTTGCTTTCCAGGACTGGCTTTGGAGATCCCTGCTGTCTGGTAGAAAATATTAATAAGATCTATCATTTGGTCAATTAGTATTTGTGGGGTGGGGATATGGCTTTTAGAGGCTCTCCCTTTCATTTATCTTTGGACATCTTGCTCTGATTGATTAAGCACAGCGAGGATGAGAGACTTCTAATTTAACAGCAATGTTTTGTACTCTTTTTCTCTTGAGTGTCAGTTATGGCATTGCTGGTAAAACCATAAGGCCTCCAAACAGCACCTATCATCCTCCTGCCCACCCCCTCAATTAAAGTTCATAGTACTCAAAGCCAGCCAACTGAGTTTTTCTACAAGAGGTAGAATAAAAAATAACAAAGTAAATAATTTTTGCCCATATCATGACACTTAAAATCTATAGGGTGAAACCAGTGCATTACTTTGTCTAATGGTATTGCTAGTGACATGGGGCTCAACCAGACAGAGCATTCATTCTCCATACTGAGTTATTTCCAGTGCTGGTTGTTTCAGTTTTTCCCCCTGCCATTAATCTTGTATAGTTAGTGACAACATCCTGGATTTTGCATGGTTTTTTTGTCCCCTGAAGAATGGGCATTTAAAACTCTTGGTCCATTTTGACAGCAGAATTGAGCACTGTGCTGTTTTCCAATACAAGTTCATTTCCTCATCACGGCCTCCCAGTCAGAAGTTATTCATTCAGCTTTTAATTAACTGCCCCTTCAATCCTTAAAGGGGTGGTAGAGAGCGTAGCTCCACTGGGGACGCAATATTCCTTTCATATTTTGGAAATAATCTGAAAGGTGGTTTCAAAAGAAGTGCCTTTTTGCAGTGCAGTACTGCAAGTGAAACCATGAGCAATTGTGGTAGAACTGTTATCCCATCTGGATAAGCCCTAGGGAGGATAGCGCGCAGTACTAAATTCAACTTGGCACTTTAGGATTTGCAAACAAAAACGGATTGCTTCAGTTCTGTTCCCACTGGTGGAAACTGATAGTGATTTGGAAAGATCAAGCCTGCTAAGGAGGGGCACATCATCTTTGTATCTTCTAGCATTGTCTTTTTTTTTTCTAATTCTTGGTAGTGTGGCAACTAACAAAACTCTGTAAATAAATTCAAGTTTTAGAGGAGGGGATTAAATTTGCCTAGGCGGTTCGGTCATTAGTTACATGGAAATTTCATCCTGGAGTGCTAACCAGTGTTGCTGTTTTGTTGTGTTTTATATCTTGGAGTTTTTCACTTTAATTTCATCAAAGCAATTTTATATGAATGTGCATTTTATTATGCTTGTATTTTTTATTTATGATTTCTGTGTTGTTTTTGTATTGGGGTTGATTGTTGGGTTGTCACCTTGGTGATGTGCTGTACACCACCCAGAGTTCCCTATGGGAAAATTGGGCAGTTAATAAGTACAAATAATAAATAAATAATAAATAAAGAGGTTCTGCTGATAGAAATCCCAAGTGATGGGTTTTCTACATAATGAGAATACAAATTCTGCTCCACTTGTAATTTTACATTGCCTCATCAAAGGATGTTGTGTCCCTTGGGAGCTTGGAGATATTTACTATTAAAATAAAATACCCTTTCATTAGGTCTTGTTCTTCTCTTCTCTTTGCTCAACAATGTTAACTTAGTCGCCCCACATTGACAAACTGGTAGGCTGCATTTGCCCCCTTTTGACCTCTTCTTTTGAGGTCACAACTTAAGAAGAAAGTGGATGCTATTCTGAGTAACATTAGCTAATCCCTCTTGTTTACCTTCCCTTTTAAGCTGGCTAGAAAAGTAAGGCCTCATACTGTGCACAACACCTGATTCTTGGTCTCCTTCCCTATGTTCTTGGACAAATCCCATTTTCCCCTCTGACAGATGCTCTATAGCCCTGTGGCTTTCTTGATCTTTCGCTTGTCCTTAGCAAAAACAGTCAACACTCTTCCAAGTCCAAAGAAAGCGGGAGAAACTTTTCTTCTTCCAGATGTTTTGAACCAGTATTCCTGCTAACCCTTATCATTGACCATGCTGGGTTTGGATGATGGGACTTGAGGGCCAAAACAACTAGAGGCCCAAAGTCTTTTTCATCTTAGGTGGGAATCAGTCATTATTAGACATTACTGGCCAGCCTGTCTGGTTTGTACAAGTACATCATATTCATGCCCAGAACTTGCAAAGCAGGTTTTAAAGTCATCCAGATATTTGGGCCTATAGCTCCAATCAGTATGACCAATGCTAAGGGATTATGGCGCTTGCATTCCAAAATAGCTAGAAAGTAAACAGTTACCCATAAAATACAGTGGTACCTTGTATAAAGAAATTAATTTGTTCCAAATGAAATTATGTTAAGCAAATTTTCCTTTATACAAATTTCCCATAGGAATACATTGAAAACAGAGTAATCCCTAATTGTGACCATTTTATGTTGTACGGATTCACCCCATAAACGATTCTGTTAGCAAATTTCCCCTGTCTCCGGAATTTTTTATGTTGTACGGATTTTATGTTATACAATCTGTTTGTTATATGAGGGTCCACTGTATTTGTCTCCATTGAGCCCATGAAGATAAGCGGTTGAAAACCTAACAATAGAAATCTATACACAATAAAATATAATATCCACACTTCTTTTATCACATAATATTCCATGTTATTCCTACAGTACTGTGAATTAAAAACTAGCCTTGGCTGCATTTCCAAAATTGATTTAAAAAAAAAAACAGCTTTTGCTGCTGATGCTGAAGTAAACTACATGGTGCATTTCTCACACCATTTATTTTCTGATGTGCTAAAGAAGGCGTGTAACTCAGGAGGAAAGTAAGGACACTGACTTATCAATTCAGTTGTTATGAGAGGTGCAAATAATTCTCTCATGGGTCAGTTTCCCTGTTGTCTGATGGAGGGTGTTTTCCCTTGCATGCCTCTTTTTCCACATCTGACAGTCACTACAAGATACCAGAGGTTATTTATACCGGGGTTGGGGTGAGGAATCAGTCATGAATTTATATGTCTTTCTGAAATGGAATTGCATTTGATTGGATCTAGCCAAAATCCACCAAGCCTTAACAGAATTCCAACAGTTTTGCCAATGTACTAGTAAGCAATGCCAATGCAATGGTGAAGTTTTTTGAACTCCAGAATTTTCATTATTTCTGAAAGTAGACATTGCTAAGTTGATACAAATTCTGTTGCCTTCATCAACCAGGCCATGGTAGCTGCCGCTGATGAGAGGATTGCATGGCACATCTAGAAGGCACTCAGTTTGTGCCTGGTGATACTTTCCCCTGAACAAGTCTGCACACTCAATTATAAACATGTAGAACTCCTATGCTTAGCATATTTTCCAGCAACATCTTTCCATCCCATGATATGTACTTTCTGATTCCTGTTGTGCTTACAATGTCAGTTCAGGAATATAATTTGCAATGGGGAGGCTGATTGTGATACAAATAACTAGTACATGATAACAAAAGATGGGTTTAAGGCTTTTGTTAGGTCCTGATTTAGAAGCAAGGTGCTTCGCATAGTCTTATATTTTTGAGGGACAACCAATCCACAGAGTAACCCACCACCTTGTAAGCAAATGTGCATACTGTACAAATAGGAATTTTATGTTATTGATTTGCAAAGAAATCTGTTTATCAAGTAACTTGAGATTGTAATATATGCTGGTGCTGTTTGCACTTCTTTTTCCACCTCCATGGCAACAAAGATAATGCATGGTATGAATTTCAAATATTTGGTTGTAACTGATGGGCCAATGTGTTTTGCCCGTGCAATGGGCTCATGTCTCTCTTTGTCCTCCACAGGCTTCCCTCCATGCAGTCACCTGCCATGAGAAAGTGGTGGTTGTCCAAAAAGAGAATTCAGAGTCTCTGGGGATGACCGTGGCAGGTGGTGCCTCCTCCCACCGGGAATGGGATTTGCCCATCTGTGTAATGAGTGTTGAACCAGGTGGCGTTATCAGCAGAGATGGCAGAATCAAGACAGGTAATGATACTAGCAGAATTCAAGGCATACTATTAGTTGGGAATCAAAGTAATGAGACACAGAGAGAAGTTTAAATATTCCAGAGTCTATGTGAATGGAAGCCATCCTTTGCCTTTTCCATTTACATGTTAATTTAGGCCAAAGGTGAAAGGATCTTCTGTTACTGTTGTCTCTGTAAGGGTGAACAGCTGTTGGCTCCAGGTGTTTTGGTCTGTAGTTCACATCTGCTGTAGTCAGTAGAGATGGGCACGACTTAGCGCAATTTTCGTTTTCGTTTTCGTTTTTTCGTTTTCGTTACGTAACGAAACGAAAACGAAAAACGGTTCAAAAATGGACCGAAAACGGAAACGAAACGACTAATTTTGAGCCAGTTTTTGTTTTTCGTTACTGGAAAAGCACTCAATGGAGCTAAATGGGGAGAAACGAAAAATTTTTCGTTTTCGTTTTCAGTTTTCATTTTTGTTACGTAATGAAACGAAAACGAAAAATTTTGAAAATTAGCTCATGAAAACGGAAACGAAACGAAACGGACCCTAAACGAAAACGAAAACGAATTTTTTTTTTCCTGAGTCGTGCCCATCTCTAGTAGTCAGCATACCCAGTGGTAAGACACTGTGGGAAATGGAATCAATAATGTCTTGAGAGCTCAAGATCCCACAGCTTTGGTTTAAGATATGGTAAATATTATACGTTGAGCTGGTTCCTAGATTTTCTGCTATGGCCTGAATCTGGCTGCTGGTGTCAACTAGCAGAATATTGAATCATTGAGTTTTACATAAGTGTTGACCTTGCCCGATTTGAATACACCCTGCTACCGGCTAGCACCAGAATTCATTCAAATCAGTACACCTCCCATCTTCTTGTGCACCATTGTTAACAGGTTAGGGGGCTGCTATGAGGGCAACAATATTTGTGTGCCCACCCAGTTGCTTGCACCTAAGTTTTGATCCAACTCATATGCTATATTTCTTTCAAAGGAAAAAATGTTTTTGTTTCTTTTAGTGGTGCCCTATTTTTCCTTCAAGGAGGTGTCCTGTACCAGCTAAGCATATGTGACTTTTCAGTTATTGTTGTACTTCTCAGTTTTAACCAGCATACTTATTGGGGAGGAATTCTTTGATTAGCAGTCTAACATTACCGGAGAGCCACACGCCATTCCCTAGCCCTGCTACATGTGGCTCTCATTTTCTTCCACCTAGGTAGCAGATTGGGATGAGAAATAGTGACTGGTGGGATTTGATCCAGTGGCCCTTGGACTAAATGAAGAACCTGGACTGAACTTTTGCTTGGAAAAGAGAGGCTTACTGGGTGGAGATGACCTCTTCCTATCATGGGGAAGAAGTCAGTGAAATGGCCACAGGACAACTTGGATCCAATGTATGCAGTATTGAACAAATAGAAACACTTGGGCAATGATTAGCTGCTGCCATTAATCCTCTTCAAATGGAGGTTAGAGATAGTTAGTCCCAGTCAGGACTATCAAATGCTACTAATCAAGCCTTGGATTTGGGAATTGAGCAGTCTATAAAAATTCTGATAGGCTGCATGGCAGATCTGCAGGCCCAAACTGAGTTCCAGGGGAACACTGTCCAAATTGAGAGTGAGAGGATTCCGTTATCTAGAATCGGCCCTGACTCAATTACTTTAACACTTCCAATGGTTTACTGAGTTGTGTCCTGAACGGCATATGTCAAAGGAGTATTTCACTGCAGTGCCCAGAACCTCCTCTTCCTGAGTAAGGGGAAAACAGATAGCCTAGTGACATAGTGGTCAGATGTGCCATCAGGGAACACAGGAAAGATGCCATCTCAGCAGCTCTTGAAGACAAGAATCCTATTGTTTTCCAGAATGCAAACATACAGCTTTATTAAGATCTTTGGTCCTTAACTTTGCAGTGCCCCCAAATACACACACTGTTCACCAGCCTCTCGTATGAAGAAAAGAATGAGATACAAGTGGGGGCACCCAACAAAATTAATTATTGATCCTGATGGGAAAAGAACAATTTCCAACCGAGCCTCTGAGATACAAGCTTATCTAACCCCACCTCCACCCCCAGGCACAGTCACTCTTGGGGAAAATCCCACCTTGCCAGAAGAGGAATCTTTTGGATCATTGCGGCTACATCCTGTGAGTGGCAAAACCATTTGTCTTGAAGAAGGGTGAGATCCTGCTTTGGGGCGACTTTAATATTGCAAGTGCTTTGGAAAGTAGTACTAATAAAATCCCTCAACATACCTCATTGCAACAACTCTTCAGTGAATTCAGTTTGATAAATAGACGCAGAGAGCTTCACCCAAGTGAGAAGGAATGCTTCTTCTTTTCCAAACATCATGAATCCAACTCAAAAACAGATTATATGATGGTTTTCCAGCTCATGAAAAGTATATCTCGGGTCATCACAAACAGGATCTGCAACAACTTTCAATCACATGTCACTCATAAGAACATAAGAAGGCAAAGTGTTCTGCTTATATACCGTCCCATACCACTACAAGTAGTCTCTGGGCGGTTTCCAATTTTAATTACAGTGTGCAAGCAACACATTGCCCCCATGCTGGATCAGGCCAAGGGCCCATCTAGTCCACTTTCCTGTATCTCACAATGACCTTGCCAAATGCTGAGAGGAGCTCACAAGACTAGATATCTGTCTCCTGATATCACTTCCCTGCATCTGGCCTTTGAAGTATCCTGTTTTTAAGCCTGTAGATTACTCATCTCCAACATGGCCTGTAACCTGTGATGGACTTTACCTCCAGGAATCTGTTCAATCTCCTTTTGAAGACATCCAGGCCATATGCCATCACCACACCCTGTGGCAGGGAGTTCCACAGAGTAACAACATGCTCAGTAAACAAGTATTTTCTTTTCTCTGTTCTCACTCTCCCAACCCTCAATTTGAGTGGATAGTGGATGCCCACTAGTTCTGGTATTTTGTGAGAGGGAGAAGAGCATCTCTCTATCCATTTGACTTGTGCTCTGCATAATTTTGTAAGTCTCAATCATCTCCCCCCACCATTCCAAGCATTTCATCTTTTCAGGTCAAGAAGTAAGCCCCTCTTGTGGCCGCTGATCCCAGTTTTGCTATGGAGAAAAGAAACTGCAGAAAAACTTTAAAAGACATTTTTGAACTAGATCAAAGAGAACAATACAGCAGACGTGCCTACCACAATCCTATGGGATGTTTTGAAGGCTCTAATATGGGGCATGTGTATTGCTGGATCTCGCCATTTAGAATGACAAATAATTGTTCTCCAGCAGGCTCCTGTGTCAATCTGTGATGCATTATTCTAATGTGATGCAGATTATTACAGATGACGGGAAGGCGCTAGATCAGATTACACATTTTTAGTGAAAGACATCCACTATTATTTTGCTGTCGCTGCTGTTTTTTTGCATGTTATTTCAATAAATATTTAAAAAGGAAAGAAAACAGAACACCAGCCTCACATACATAACAACAGATACACTTTGTAACCAAAGGTGGGAAAACGGTCAAATCCAGTCCTCTTGGGATACAAAAAAGTTAAACCATTGCTGATTAAATCAGGTCTTAGACTTCAACCGCAAGTGAGGCGTGCCCATGTTCTCCATAGGTGATGACAGATGAGCAGTGTCAAGGAATTCTGGTCTAAGATCATAACCTTGGTTGATATGCTTTATTTCATGGCACAGTATAGCCCATTGTGGATTTGGGAGTTTGGAAACTATTTGGACAGGCAGTTTGTGAACAAATATGTTAATTGCTGTGAATATTCTGCAAAAATCTTGGCTCTGACTCATCTGCAGTTACTGGCATGGATGTAAAACATCTTACTTGATTCAGAGCAGACCATGGCCAGATGTGTCTCCAAGGAAATAAAGATACTTTCTGAATGACTGGACTAGTAATTCCAAAAAAACCCAGTCATGGCACTGTGGATATTCTGTATGCATTAAAAGCAAAATAAAACAAAACCTGAGTCCCATTTTCCTAACGTAAATGGACTGCCCTTATGGATTCCACTCACTGTAGAGCTATATCAACCCTGCTTCCCAAAACTCTTCTCAAGGTGTCTATTGCTTCAAACTTTTCCCATCAAAAGAGGGTGATCAAGAGCTGGGGAAACTGTTCATGTATATAGTGTAATGGTCATTAGAGTTTGGATCATATCTGGGGAAATGCCGGTTCAAATCTTATGAGAACCTATTGGGAAAACTTGGACCCTTCAGTAGCTTTCAGCCTGACATGCCTCGGAGGGCTTCTGCAAAGTCTGAAAGGAGGCATGGATAAGGAACCAACCCTACAGCCACAGGCTGCTTTGGAAGGTGGGGAGGCCAATTAAAAATCAATAATCGATATACACTGCAGTCTTATTGCCACTTACCGTGGCATAGCCCCAGTGACCACAGTGAGCTCAATCCAGTTCTTAGTCTCAGCTAGAAAGTACCTGTTGAATGAATGATACTGTTGCATGATTGGACTTTTGCAAACCTCATTGGTTCTGTGGGCTATTGTGTAGTTTTTCACCTGCATAAGTTGGATGGGGGCTCCAGGAATAATTAATTTAAGTTGGTCTTAAGCTTCCTACACTCCCCCAGCTTCAGCTTCTGAGATTTATTAGGAGCCCTTTTACTCCAGGAAACCTTTTGGGAAGGAAGACAGTACGACCCCCATATCCATGAAGGATTGGTTACAGGCCACCCCGCGGATAAGAGCGAACACCAGGGTTGATGGTGGCAACAGGGATGGTGGGGTGCTAGGGGTGAACATTTTGCCCCCCCCCAACCACCAAATGCTTGGCAGCACAAACGGCTGCCGACCTGTCCAGTGGGAGTGGTGGGGTACGACAGTGCAGCGGACCAGGTGGAGTGAAGGCACGCTCTCCTGTCACCCAGTCTGCCAACCTGCACAGCGGGAGTTATCAGCAGGAGCTCACCTGGGATTCGAACCACCAAGCTGCCAACTTTGCAGCCAATAGTTTTCGGAGCCTTAGTCCACTGAGCCACCTTGCCCCCTTAGGCACCTCGGTTAGAGCCACACAATAAGATGCTTTGCAAAGTCCTGGTGCAGCTTTGAATGAGAGAGTATGTTCTGTTTCTTTCTTTTTCTTTCTTCCTCTTGCCTCCAGGAGACATTCTGCTCAACGTGAATGGCATCGATTTGACCGGTGTCAGCCGTGGGGAGGCGGTAGCCCTTTTGAAAAATGTATCCTCGTCAGTTGTCCTCAAAGTACTAGAACTGAAAGACTGCGAGACCTCAGAAGATGGGAGCACAGATGCCCTGCATGATGCTCCTTCTAATACATCCGGTCCCAGTGAGTGGTCTCCTTCCTGGGTCATGTGGCTAGAGCTCCCACGGTGAGTTCAGGGAACTAGGTATGACTAAGACGGGAAGGCAAAGTTCTTGAAGCTTAAATACAGTCCATCAAAGAACTTCATTGCAAATATCCCCTCCTTTTTCATTGCAAAAATCCCCTCCTTTATCTCACCCCCAACCTCTGTTGTACCTGCATTAATCCAGAGAGAGGGTGTGGGGGGAAGAGAGAGAGAGAGAGAGAGAGAGAGAGAGAGGCCACAAGAGTCTGTTTTCCAGGGAGAAAAAAAAAAGATTTAGGACAGGCCTGTTTTGCAAAAGTGTCTGGCCATTCAGGATGTGAGGGGATCTGGTATGGATGCAAAGCTCTTGGAATAGAGATCTGGGATCCTGGACCACCTTGTGTCCAACCGTATAACCCTTGCAGCCTGCAGACTGAGCAGACACCACTTTACTAAGAGGCTATTTTAAATTGTTTGTCTATGCCCAGATGTTCAAGAAGTGCAGGGGTGGGGAGATAGAGAATGAAATTCTCCAAACTTCCTTCCCCCTTGCCCACGTCCTGCTCTGAAACAGAGAGAAAGAGAGAGAGAACGAGAGAGTGAGAAGAAAATGTTCTTTTCTAATGGGCCGGAAGCAGCTGTGTTGCAATTTTTAGTTAAAATAACAAAAACTGGCGAACATGCATAGTTTGTCACCCACTCGCATACTGTGCTTTGCTGTCTTGATGGGATGTAAGCCTGCCTTCACTGCAACATTCTTCTTACCTTGGTCTTTCAAAATGAGACCCTGCCAGGACAACACTTTATTGAATCAATCCCCTGGTAAAATCCAACAGACGCTAGATAATTAAAACTCACAGACCAGTAAGGGACTGTCTTCAACAGTTTTGCATGCTCACCTTCTGTTTTATCCAATCTCCATTTATCCAACCGTTTTAGACAATCTTCAGCCTAAATGCGTGGAAGATAGAATGCTTAGGTTACACAAGGCAGTTAACCGCATTTAAGTTAAGACTTTCCATTAATGTCTTGGGGAACTGTGGGCCTGCTTGATTTTATTTATTATTCTTCATATAGAAGCCAAGTGCTGACGGTCACATTTTCTTGTGCCCTCACCGCAAGTAATGATTCTTGCCAGCGTTTAGCTACCGTTGAGTGTCCAGTCATACAACATAGACAGTTAAAAAAGAAAGGCAAATTCATAAAGGTAAAAGCTGTCCATAGCCACCAACCATCCCAGTCTCAGAGGTAGTATGTGTCTGAATATCTATGCTTGTGGATCATCAGCAATATTTCGGTGTGCCTATGTCTCGGTGATATAGACATTGTGGTGCTCACTTTGGGGACAGAATGAAGTTCTCTGATTCATATATTAATATATTGTTAGAGAATAGAGATGGGCACGAAACGAACAATTTTTCGTTTCTGTTTTTGTTTTTTCGTTTCGTTATGCAATGAAGCTACAAACGAATTTTGTCTCCAAAATGAAACGAAACGAACAGAAACACCGGAAATTTTGTCGTGTGTTTCATTTTCGTTGCTGCAATACAGTGAACTGCTTTAAATGCTAAAAAAATTACAAAAAATTGAAATAAATGGTAATGAAATGGTAATGAAACGAATGAAAACGAAAACGAACTTTTTGCAAAAATTCATGAAAAACGGAAATGAACCAAAACGGACCCTCCAAACGACAAAACGACAAACGAAACGTCATTTTTTTTATTCGTGCCCATCTCTATTAGAGAATATGCTGTTAACTTATAAATCCCTGTAGGGCTTGGGACTTTTCTACCTGGCAGAGCACCCACCCCTGAGATAAATTGCTTATACCACTCTCTGGCCATGAATCAACTTGATCTTGCTGGTAACCACACTGAGGGAGGACAGGAAGTCCATAACTAGGAATTGGACCTTCTCTGTGGTGGCCAAATCTCTGTGGACTGCTGCCTTTTAGAAGTGCACCTGGCCCCTTCTAATATTCAGGAAGCAAACAAAAACATTGATTTTCGGAGAGGCATTCCAGGATAATCGCCCTTGATTATTTGTGTCTGATGTTTTATTCGTGGTTATTATATTTTAATAGTTGGTATTTTGTCCCTTGCCAACATCTTGGGTGCTTAAGAGTATTGCTTTCCTTTTATATATATATTTATTTATATTTATATTTTGTAGGTTGGATGGGAGATAGTTGTCTTTTTATCTTTATTCACTGTTGGAAACCACCCAAAATGGTGTCTTGCCACTAGATGATGAGGTAGAGAAATCAAATCAAATAAATAGGGATTATTTAATAAGAACCTTCAAAGACAGATTTTGATATGAAACAGGTAACAAAGAACCAATCAAAATATTCACATCTACCTGGGTGGATTGCATACAAATGTCTGCAGTAATGTACAGTGGTACCCCAACTTATGAAATTAATCCATTCCAAGCGTATGCTCGTAAGTTGATTAGCTCGTAAGTTGGGGAGCTATTTCCCATAGTAATGTATTGAAAGTCAATTAATCTATTCCAGATGAATTGATTTCAATGCATTCCTATGGGAAACCGCTTTAAACCACCCGCAGCTCCCCCCCCCCCCACCGGGCACATTGAGGAGGAGAAGTGACAGGTGGTTTGAAATGTCTTTAGCCACAGAGGCAACCACTTGTCTCCATGGCCAAAGACATTTTAAACCACCCGCTGCTTCTCCCCCTCAACACACCCGGTGTGTGTGTGGGGGGGAAGCAGCGGAAGGTTTAAAATACAGTGGTACCTTGTATAAAGGAATTAATTCGTTCCAAATGAAATTATGTTAAGCAAATTTTCCTTTACACAAATTTCCCATAGGAATGCACTGAAAACAGTAATCCCTAATCACAACCATTTTTATGTTTTATGGATTCGCCCCATAGGAGATTCTGTTAAGCAAATTTCCCTTATCTCCAGAATTTTTTATGTTGTACATATTTTATGTTATACAAACCGTTTGTTATACGAGGGTCCACTGTATCTTTAAGTCACCGAGTACAGTATATAAAAATAACAGAGAAAAAATCAACCTACCTTTCTCGCAGTAGATAAGTGCAGGAAAATGGCACGGGTTTTTTAAAACCTCCCAAACACAAAGCGCCATGGGAGAAACAGTTTTTAAAAAATTCTTAAGTCGGGAAAACCCTGTCTTTTGCTCGTAAGGCAGTGGGAATTAAAAACCAATGGAATCGCGCTCGTAAGTCGGGATTTCCATATGTTCGGCACGTCGTAAGTCAGGGTACCACTGTATTGCCACCCAACTAAGGTTTGTTCATGGCCACCGTTTCTGCATTCACTTCCCTCTGACTCCACAGGTTATACTCTCCTACTCACCCATCTGGGTATATGCTAATCTGCCAACTAAGGGAACAACACTTAATGCATCTGATGAAGGGAACTGGAGTCCATAGCAGCTAAAAACAAAGATGCCATAGGACTGTTTTTGCCACAACAGACTATCCTTTTGGAAATTATGTCATCACGGTAAAATTCAGATAGGGTATTGATGGCCTGGAGGCCTTTACCTTCCTGCCTACAAATTGCTGGGGAGAAAGATATGAAAGCCATGTGATGTGCATTAGCTTTTATACAGACTTTGTAGAAAATGAAGTCTGGAAGCTGGAAGCAGGGAGGGAGGGTGGGAATCCCACCGGAAAGGATCCAAGGCAATGACAGGTTCCTTCTTCCTTGTTTTGAAGCTGTACAGCCACTCCTGTTCCCTTATCCTCCCATCCCACTGTAGCCTCTTTTACTAAAGGAAAATTACCCACCAAGTCAGCAGGCCTGCAAACAAGAAATTCATTGTAATCATATCTCCAGCTGCAGCACCGCTCACAAAAAAGGGCCCAGTGTATACCACACTGAGGGGGGATTAGTATGCTGAACTAGTATACGGGTGTTCTTAAATTCAGATTAAGGGACAGGAGTGGGTGGGAGGAGAGTCTAAAGCAGATTCTAATGGATAGGAACAGAGGTTTGTTGTTTGTTGTCGATGCCATTATTATTTTGTACTACCTGTTTGCTTGGCCAGGTGTAGAAATCAGAAGGTTGACTTGGTCCCTTAACAGAATAGGAAATCAATTATGCTAATCTTCTATAGTGAATTTTATGGGCTGTCCTCTTGCTGTTTTTGACTCTGAGCTTCCCGCTCCACATCTGGAAGTCCTTTAGCAGGTCCTTTCACCAGGACATGCATCACATTAATACACATTAACTCATTTCCCCCTTGTCTGAGAATGTAACCTTTGGGAACACAGGTTCCCATTTGGTGCTGGCAAGGGCAGCTGCCCAGCAGATCTTTTAAAAAGGAGTCAGATGGGCCATAAGAATGTTTCTTTCCAAAACAAATCTGGTAGTTACCAATCTCTGCAGCTTCCCCTTCTCCAGAATACTCTTTTTGAGGTGTTTTGACCAACATAAGTGCATAGCATTCCTCATAAGTTGACATAATAAATTTCTAGAAAAGCACAGACAAACTGCATGGGCAAAGAATTACAAATCAGAGGGGAACATAACCAAATCTTTATAACAGCCAGATTTACGATGTCGGGGTGCAAATACTTGGGGCTAACTACAAGATAAGACTGCCAACCACAGTCTGCAACTCTTGCTTTGTCCAGTCGGGTTCACTAGGCATGCCTGGAGTATCTCCACTAAGAGAACTACAATACAGTGGACCCTCGTATAACAAATGGTTTGTATAACATAAAATCTGTACAACATAAAAATTCCGGAGATAGGGGAAATTTGCTTAACAGAATCTTCTATGGGGCAAATCGGTACAATATAAAAATGGTTGCGATTAGGGATTACTATGTTTTCAATGCATTCTGATGAGGAATTTGTATAAAGGAAAATTTGCTTAACATAATTTCATTTGGAACAAATTAATTTCTTTATACAAGGCACCACTGTACTTGGAGATCAATTTGTGTCATATCTCTGTGCTCTTCTTGCATCATTAGAGATTACAAAAAATCATCCGACTTTTGTCTGTTAAAAGCTTTTGCCCACCCCTTTTGTCCTCCTTCACCTTTTTCTCCCTCCATCTCCCAGTTTCTAAAAATAACAAAGCCCTACTTCTCAGAGACAAATGGTAACAAGCACGGGTTTCATAACAGCACTTAACTTTAACCAGACTAAAGGAGGAACAGGCAGCAGTTATTCATGCATGCCCAGAGCATCTAAGCAATGACTCACCAAAACCCAATTTAGAAATCCCACCTAAATGAAGCGGTTGTACGCGACTGCTGCACTGGCAGTTCCCAAAGTTTGCAAGCGAAGGTCTTGGCTTCTTCGGGTTATCATCACTGTGACTTTTAGAGGGTGAATGGCCACAAGGTCTGTTTGACAGTTCTTTGATTCATTTTAAGAAACTTACAACCACAGCGTGAGAAATATTCAACATCATGTCTCGCCTGGCGCAGCAGTGTAGGAGTGGAACTGTATAATAAGCCATAATTGCCTTTCCGTTTTTACAAAGTTTATGAAGGACACAGTCATGAGTGGTCAACAAGCAAACTTCATTCAACAGCTTCAGTAAGAACTACAGTATTCCTCTCCCTCCAACCAGTGCTAAACTCCAGAAGTTTAAAGCTATTTGTATCCATGGGAGGAGACTTCAAAATGAATCAATTACTTTGAGGCTTGCCACCAACAAGGGCCAACTCATGCAGGACACTGAACAATTCCTTTTCAGACTTGGAAGAGTAGCCTACTGTAGTTGTGCCCAGTTCAAGCCCCACTCAAGCCTGTCACGTCCACCTCCCCCCGTGATATCATGAGTAATGCTCATAATGAAGAGGTTTTGGGGGGTATAAAGTGACTCCCCTCTTTATCAGGAAAGAACATGGGGATGAGACTTTCTCTTCACCTGGGATTAAAATCTAAAGTGTGTGTGTGTGTGGGAGGGGGGCTGAGAGTCCTCTAGAATTCATAATTCTGAGTGAGGCAGTATGAAAACCTGTTGACATTATTTATTCCATTATAAGGGTGCATGAATTGTTCAACAGGAGATAATATAGAAGGTTCTGATTTGTAACTTATTTATATCACTTCTTGTGAGTTGTTCCAGCTCAAAGCAGTCTACCAAATCTTTTGTCTTTGATACATAGCTTGCTCTCTCCCTTATATTAAGGACAACTTACAACTAATTCAATGGTTTGGGATAGAAGGAGAAATTAAAATGTGTATAAACCTTTTATGGACCACCAGAAAAGGGCTCTGTTGTAAGTGATTTCTCAAATGCAGTCGTGCATTTATGAGCAATGTAATTGTTCAGTTCTTTAGGATGCACTCTAGATATATTAGATCTTCACTTTCAAGGACAGAGAAGCCGTTGTACACCGCCACCTGCCATTCCGGTCTAAGCCCAGGGAGATTTCTGATGCTTTGGGCTGGCTAGTGGTGCGGCTCCGTGGCTACCCAAAAATCATGGCTTGAAATCCTGTTGCTCAGTTATACAAACAGCATAAGAATAAGAAGCAAAATGGTGACGATGAAGAAGTTTTGGTAGACGCTTGTTGCATACTGAGTCAGAGAATTTGCTAGGCCAGGGATAATGCCCATGCAGATTTCTTCCAGTTCATTCACATCTCATAGTTAGGGTTTGCATAACTGCACATCAGGATTGCAGCTGCTGTGTTACATAAACACAGTAGCCCTAAGATTAGAATTAGCCTCGTGCCTGCAGTTCTGAAATGTAAAACACCCACTACCTTCTCCCCGGGGTTTTAAACCGTTCCTGCTTCCACTTTGTTAGCTCACGCTACCACTGGGCTTTTATCAGGAATTAAGAAAATTAGGAGTGACCAGAAAGTCCCCACCTGCTTTCCTTGTATTGAAAGCTCGGTCAAGCCATCCACCTACCTCAGACGAATACAAATTGCAGACTAGATGTTGAGGGTATGATTCTTTGGACCAAAGGAAGCCGCCGCCGCTCCGACTAGGCTGCTTTCCAAATATTGGTTTTATATAAAGCTATCACAGCTGGATTTTTGAAAGTCTTTGTACAAGAGCTTGAACAAACATCTCAATTAGGTTTTCCCCATTGGGCACAGGGCTTCAGGCCACTTCCACATGAGTAGAACAAGATCGGATACATGGTTGCAGAAGGGCAATCACATTAAGTGTTGTTCTCCATAGCTCCCTATATTTTTGACTGGATGCAAGTTTAGTTGCCTAAGCCATTTCACCATCAGACTGCAATAGGTTAAGTTGGAGTGGGACTGGTACAGGAGCAGACATTAATTCCTTTATGCTCTGAACAGGATAACATCCGGTATATTTTTAGGATAGACAGTGGTGAGAATAATAATATCTGAGAATTTACTAAATATGTAGTCACATACATTAGCTGTGCTTTGCTGGGGGGCTCATTTGATGTATCACAGATACGAAGGCAAGTGTGGTAACCTCATTTACATGAAAATTCATATTTATTCAAAGCTGCCCGGCACTTCAAGACATTCATCACTTTCATTCAGCCTCACTAATACCATGGGCAGAGAAGCTGAAGCCTTAAGGTCAAAGCGGACCCTTCGTGGGCCCAAACCTAGTCAACACTGGAGATATGCAACTGTTATCAGGGAAATGAATCCACTCTGGGTTTTAGTCCGATCTCTACAAGAGATCCAATTCTCTACAGCTAAAATAGGTTCAACGCCCTGGACAGCACCTTTAAAATTTGGGCTAAAACCCAGGACAGATTCACTACCCTTGTCACATCAGGTAGCTATGCCTCTTTCCTGGGACATTTTTTTTTTTTTTTTGGTAATTTCGAAGCTCATTATGTACCCTTCCCACATTCTAAAGGACAGATGTGCCTCTTCTAAGGCTAGTACTGCCTGTTTACAGTACTGAATTAACCTAAAATATGTGGGTATTTTTAGCCTCATCCTTTTGCTGTTGGTCACACCACCCACATTGGAATAAAGCCTCCAAGGATGTGCCTGACACCACATTCAGTCTGTAGGATGAAACACATTCCTAATGTTCAAACTACAGTACATGAAGTGGCAGTTGCTCTTTACAGTTAAAGACAGCTTTCATTGTGAGTCCTGCCTAATGATCTCAGGGGTTGAATCGGGAACTCATGTGTCTGCAAATCAGGTACAGCCCTTTCCCCAATGTATACAGATCTGAGAGAGAGAGAGAGAGAGAGAGAGAGACCCATGATCTTATGGAAGATTTGAGAGAAAGGGAGGTGTAGATTAAATCAACCAGTTAATCAGTCATATTGTAAGTGTTGTCCATGTGCTGCATAAATGCACCAGAACAGTGTTAGAGAAAAGCCCAGCTTTCAGAAAACCTCTAAAATAGCAAAGATAAAATGGTTAACTAGTTGTGCATGTGTGCTTTAGAGAACAGCTATCAATACAGCCTGGATGCAGGCAAAACTTGGTCACATACATCATCAGCACGGTTTAATGTGGTGAGTTTTATGTCTTCATGAACAAATGCAGTCAGGATGCTGGCCGCCTACTACAGATGGTAAAGAAATAAAGCCAGGGCCAAGCAAATGCTTTTTTACATTTTGTGTAACAGTGACCATTGTCCTTGTATCTTGCAAGCAGGTGAGTATTTGTAGTTCCCAAAGGCCTCATCTGGTTGTATCATAAAACTCTTAAAGCACAGAGCAAAAACCTCAACATTTCCTCAAAACAGAAACACCCATTTTCTTTTTAACTCCCTCCTCCTAATAGAAACCTTCATCACTGATTGCTACCAGTGTGATAGGACAAAAAACCGCTATAAATGTGGTTATGTTGTTGAGCTTGAGACAGTAGGTGGGATTGTATATAGTGTTCTGCAAGCTTCCAAGTGACATAGACCTCTTTGGCTAGGAAAGTGTTGTATATGGTATGAGTTATCACAATCAAATGAATACTTTCCAGGAGAAAAGCCAGAGGAAGCACTAAAGAAGAGTATAAGGTAATGCAATTCATATTAGCACATGCAGGCTGTTTCAATATAATCACATTATAATAACGATGTAGATATACAGGGTTATTTACCTCAACATTTGTTTCTCTGCACATAGGCAGTGTAACGTTTCATTTAACTATTCCTACGAAAACTCTCTGAATTTATGTAAAACAAAGCAACTTCACTGGCTGCTTATACTATGCAACTAAGGTATATAGATTTGTCTTCAAGGTCTGAAATGGCCAACAATGTAGTAACTGTTCGTTGGTATTTGAATTCATTTGACCGCTGACCATTAAGTAGAACTATTTTTCTAGGTATTTGTACAGTTGCAAAGACATCGTATTGCGAAGAAATACAGCAGGAAGTCTTGGCTTCAGCATTGTGGGAGGTTATGAAGAAAAGAGTGGGAACAAGCCATTTTTTATCAAATCAATTGTTGGAGGGACCCCAGCATATAATGACGGAAGAATCAGGTAACAAGACCACATTATTTATAATTATATTTCACTCAGCATGGGATACTGCCTTGTGTTGCATCAGATTGCAAGAAGTTATCAAGGCAATAAACAGGAAATACTTTCTCAAGTTGTGCCTCAGTACACCGTGACTGAACCTAGGACCTTCTGAAAAGCCAAACATTTGTTTGCACGAATTACCTGTGCCGTAGTCGCATCATGTTTTGACCACAGTAATGTGCTCCGCATTGAGCCTTAATTGAAATGTGCCTCAAAGCATCTTTGGGTGTCTTAATATGTGCATTGTGTGTCAATATAACATTCCTCTGATACTGCAAGACCTGCACATTGTTTTTAAGGCGTTGGTTTTCATCATCAGAACACTAAATGGCTTTGGGCAATGGTTCCCAAACTTGGGTCCCCAGATGTTGTTGCACTAAAATTCGCAGACGCCTTCGCCACTTGCTTTGCTGGTCAGGAATGGTCGAGAAGCACAGACTTAGGTTCTAGCTATCAAAGGGGCTACCAGATAGCAGATGCCCCCACCTGGATGGTTTCTATCCACAGAAACCATATGACTGGTAACAGGGAGAGAGCTTCCTCCAAACTGTGGAATATATTCACTTTAGAACCACTATTGGTCCTTAGAGCTTGTTTTAAAAGAAGCACTTTAAATGCCTTTTGTAAAATCAGCATTTCACAAAAGGCATTTAAAGTGCATCCTTTAAAATGAACTCTTAGATTGCTTTAGCGGTTTTACTGTTCTAGCAGTACATTTAATGATTGTAGCATTTAAAGTTTATGACTGACGCCTGCTGTATGGCATCCGAGTTATTTTTAAAGAAAGCAAGTACATAAATTTCATGACTGAGCATCAGCCCTTTCCCCAAACATCTGAATAGTTCCCAATAAATACGTAGTAGTTCATTTGCCAGTTTTGAGTGGGCCACTGATGTACATAAAGTTAAAAATTCCAGGCAAAAATCAAAGAAACAAAAGACAAAAACATGTGGCACCTTCAAGACTTTTGTCTTGTTTTGTTTTGTTTCTTTGATTTTTTGCTTGGAATTCTTGCACAGACTAACACGGATACCTCTTCCAAAACTTCATACATAGAGGTAGCTTAAGCTTTCATATTCCTCACTGTCCAATTATTTTGCTATGATACTAGTACAGTTGTCTCCCGCCCTTTTGTGGTTCATATACTGCGGTCCCGGTATATCGCAGGTCGACAGTATATGAAAAAAAGGCCCCCTGGGGTAAGGAGGAAAGGCCTTCCCAGGCCCGTCGGAGGCCCCAAAAGTGCTTCCCCACAAACCAGAAGTGACTTTTGGTTAACCAGAAGTGACCTCCAGATCACTAGAAAGCACATTTGGGGCCTCGGGGGGGGGGGGACTAGAAAGTCCCTTGCGGGCCCATTTGGGGCAGCGCCAGGCCTGGGGTAAGTACAAGAGGCCCCAGAGAGCCCGCCTAGTCCTGACTTGACCCAGCATCTGCATATTGTGGATTTTCAATTACTGTGGGTCAGGTCGGGTCCCTTAACCCCTGCGATAGGTGGGGGTTTACTGTATTCTACTACAGATTGAAGCATTTCAGCTCAAGTCAACACACAAAGAAGAGAGTATCAACCACCACCCCCAAACACACTTATTTGTGATTACGTTTGTGAAAATTGCCATATCTAGAGATGGGATTGGGAAAATGCGTCCCTTGCCCCTATTCCCCCCCTCCCCGGGCAATTTTTCTCTCTTTTTTCCCCCTTGGGAAAAGTGGAAAACATGAGAAACCTGTAAGAACACTCTGAAGAAAGAGTTTATTGTTTGGAGTAAATTATTATTCCCTCAAATTGCTAGGAATTGTGCAGGATGAAGATTTGATTTGGATGCCACCTAGTAGCATCCAATATATTGCAACCTAATAGGGTTTTCAAGGTAATGTGAGATATTTAAGGAGTGGTTTTTAATACTGCTGCCCTGCATCGTGTTCTGATGGTTGAGCAAAGATTTGAACCCTGGTCTTCTGAGTAACACTATACCCACTGAACCTCATTGGCTTTCACCCATTCTCTTCAAACTCACAGAATATTAATTAATGTGCATATTTGCAAATATAGGTACCATCCAAATCCAACATGCATTTATATATACAGTGGACCCGCATCTAACAAACGGTTTGTATAACAAAATTTGTACAACATAAAAATGATGATTAGGGATTACTCTGTTTTCAATGCATTCCTACATGTGTATAAAGGAAAATTTGCTTAACATAATTTAATCTAGAACAAATTAATTCCTCTATACAAGGTACCACTGTACTATAGTTCAATTCCCTACTGTGCCTCCTGGGAGAAGAGCCAGCCTGTGTCACCTTGGGCAAAATAGATAACCCCAGGGTGCCCACAGAAAGGAAAACAGCCAATCACCTCTGAGGCTTCTCCCTCTCGAGAACCCTAGAGAGGGTCACCGTAAGCTGGAACTGATTTGACAGCACACCAGATTCCAAAAGTAGCCAGCTCAGAAGTTAGGTATGTGAAAGCAGTGGTTGGGAGTTCGAGTTCCCTCTGTGCACCCCCAAGAGAGACCCAGGATGTCCCCGGAAGGGAATCATAAACCACGTCCAAGTTCTTTCTACCTAGAAAGCCCTGGAAATGGTTGTTGTATGTCAGAATTGAATTGACAGCATATAATGATTACGTCCCATACTTACTGCTTCCCCCCCCTTTTAAATAGGTATTCCTTACCCAAAAACAAAACAGTTAAGATTTTAAAATATCCCATCTCTCTCTAATTTTCCATTCTTGGGCAAGGGGCTGGAGCGAGTTGTGGCGCCTCAGCTCCAAGGGTTCCTAGACACGATGGATTATCTCTATCCATTTCAATCTGGCTTCAGGCCTGGTTATTGGATAGAGAGTGGTTTGGCCACCTTAGTGGACAACTTACTCGGGGGACTGAGTATGTCCCAGTTGGTTCTGCCTCTCAACAGCTTTCGATACCATCAACCATGGTATCTCTGAGAAAGATGTTTTACAGTGGCTCTGGTCCTTCCTGGAGGAAAGAACCCAGGAGATGGTGTTGAGGGACTCTTACTTAACACCCTAGGGATTGGCCTGTGGCTTTCCTCAGGGTGCTGTTATGTCCCTATGCTACTTAACATGTGCATGAAATCACTAGGAGAGGATATTCAGAGTTTTGGGGTTCGGTGTCACCAGTATGCTGATGACACCCAACACTATTGTTCCTTTCCATCTAAATCTAAGGAAGCTGCTTGGTTCTAAATCAGTGTCTGATGTCAGTAATGGACCTGAGGAGGGCAAATAAACTGAAGTTTAATCCAGGTTGGTTCCTAGTTGGATGAAAAGCAGATCAAGGAATAGAGTTGCAGCCTGTGCTGGCTGAGGTTACACTCCCTCGGAAAACACAGCTGCAGAGCTTGGGGGTGCTCTTGGATTCATCTCTAAGCCTGGATGCCCGGATTTTAGCAGTAACCAGGATTGCCTTTGCACAACTGGCTGTCTTTTGAGAGGTCTGATCTGGCAATGGTGACACATGCCCTGGTGAAATCTTGACTGCATTACTGTAATACTCTACATGGGGCTGCCTTTGGAGACTTCCAAGGGTCCAAAATTCTGAAACCAGACTGCTGATTGGGGCTTGTTACAGAGAAACTGTAACCCTCCTGTTATAGCAGCATTACCGACTGTGGATCCATTTCTGGGCCCAACTCAAAACGCTAATAACAACCTACAGTAATAAAGCCCTAAATGGCTTGGGTCCAAGTCACCAAAAGTACATCTCCCTCTATGAGCCTGCCTGGGTTTTAAGATCTATAGGAGAGTATATCTATGAAGATTCCCAGTCATCCAGGTGAAGTTATCTGGAAGTCGCTTGGATGAGTAGCAAAATGTTTCACTCTCTCAAGAAAAGAAGTCCAGTTGCCATGACTCAACTTCCAGATATCTTCAGGAGAGGCCTTTCTCTCTGCCCCCCCACCGCTCCCTCAGACACCCTTGGTGGGGACACAGGAGCCTTCTCTGTTGCTGCTCACCAACTCTGGAACCATGGGGAACTAGTCGGGCCTCATCTTTGTTATCCCTCTGGAAGCAGGCAAAGACCTGGTGAATCCTTATCCTCTACAAAATTGTTTTATTTCTCTTCGAATAGCTTCGAACAAATCCTTATTCACTGGTACATGACTAATTTTATTCTACATCTTATCTGCTATTTTCCCGATAAAAGAATAATCAGCATTCTAAAAGACAAAAGTTCAAGAATAGCAAGAGCAGATGGTTTGAAGAAATGTTCCTATCTTGAAATGTCAATAACCATTACATCCTTTTTTTCCCTTCCAGGTGTGGGGACATCCTCCTTGCAGTAAATGGGAGGAATATTTCAGGAATGGTGCATTCCTGTTTGGCAAGGATGCTAAAAGAACTAAAGGGAAAAATTACTCTCACCATTGTGTCCTGGCCTGGTACTTTTTTATAAAAAATTATTACAACTGGAGAAATTCAACACCAAATTGACACGCAATAAGACACCTATTTGATCGTCTATTTACTCCACTTTCTGCTCACCTATTTAACTGTAAAAGAAAAAGTTGCAGAGTGTAAGTGTGCATAATACAATCAGAATGCTTTTAAGAGAAAAATACGCACTTTTGAAATATGGCCAGCTGGTGTGATCTCTTTGTCTCACCTGTTTTTATTTTTATATATTTCACCTCATGTTTATTTTACAATGAAGAATGGATACAACTTTAAATACTCCATTCAATAGTATCCCGAAAATCTCTTGAAATAAGTGTTGCAATACTTTTCTATTAATTTTGTTGGCAGCATCTATTCAAGACACAAAAAGCTTTTGGTGATTATAAGACTTTTTTGTGGTCAGTATGAAGCAGATATTTTAAAATGTTGTTTCCTAGTGTTATAACTGTGAATAAATTTTTATTTGTACTCTTCAAATTACTGTACTTGTACTTGGTAAAACCAGGTTATTTCCAGTAAAACAAAATCCCACAAACACACGCATTTCTCTCCAGTATTTCTAATTCACGCTATTCATTACTTCATGTGAATTTTCTACATATTTTATTCAGTTTTGCCCATCCTCTTCTTTCTGGGGTTAGTTATCATGACAGCACCAGGGGAAGCAAAACTATCTGAATGGGCCCACAAAGAAGGAAAAAGTCCCATGTTTATCTTGCACTGAACTTGTTTGACCAAGTACCTAGATATTTTTCATGGATCTACAAAGGAAGTGATACATCATACATATACACAGGCTACTATAGGGCTGTAACCAGTATACAAGACTTGAGAGTTTTTTTTAATACAATTGCTTATGCAATGAAAGGAGGATATGTGGAGGTTTGTTTTTGTTCCAATATATGTTGATCACATTAAATTCCTTCAGTTTGTTGAGCAAGGGCACATCCACAATGGTCCATTTGGTGCAGGGTGATGCAGCCTGAATATAGAGTTGCTTGATGCTGAGAGAAGTGATATGCTCTTTGGTGCGATCCTTGTGTCCCAGTGGTACAGTATATTGACCTCCAACAGCCCTCCAAGTCCTTTTGGTGCAATTGAACACTTCATTTGCTACTCTTCATATCTTTCTCTTTGCCTTGTATGTAGTAGTGATAAAAAAACCCCTACCCCTGCTAAGGTTTCAATTTGCACGTCATACAAAGGCAATTTCAAAATAAATTAATCTAAGTGATTTGGTGCATCAACAATTGCTTAGTAGATGATAAATAAAATAAAATAAAATGATGATGATGCTCTGGGAATATACTGATCAGCTCACTGTTGTGTGGCCTCTAGGGAGGGAAAAATACAAATCCACCCCTGCAATGAACCAAACAGGAAGACAATGGTCCATCTAAATGAGCCCTTTATGGGGAAAGTTAAGATGGCTTGTGGCCCCAACAAATCCACCACAGGCTTGGAAACAGCCATTAAAGGGGGAGGGAATGGCCAGGAAAGGCACTTTCAGTTTCTTTAGGGATGGAGGGAGGACTCATTCAAGGGCTCTAAGGTAAAAGCCATTGTTCCCAGAAGCCTTAAGAAGTGGGAATCACTCTTTTTTTTGGGGGGGGGGGGAGAAAATAACACTATTGACAGGGTTTGAAGTGGCTCTGGCACCACAAAAATGCTGTTATGGTGCATACAGATGAGGAGAGGAGCTCATTAACCAAGCAAAACTCTTCAAGTATACTTTTTATGATACACCATAGCTTCAAGGGCCAGATAAAGGGGAGTGGTATCAGAGACAGATATCTAGTCTCGTGGGCTCCCAGACGCATTTGTCGGGGCCACTGTGAGATACAGGAAGCTGGACTAGATGGGCCTTTGGCCTGATACAGCATGGCTCTTCTATCTATATCTATCTATCTATCTATCTGTCTGTCTGTCTATAGTGGAACCCAACAAAATTAATCTGTTCCAAGCGCATGCTCGTAACTCGATTAGCTCATAAGTGGGGGAGCGGTTTCCCATAGGAATGCATTGAAAGTCAATTAATCCATTCCGGAGGGACGGTTTTCAATGCATTCCTGTGGGAAATCACTTTAAATGACCCGCGGCTCCCCCCCATCGGGTATCTTTGGGGGGCAGCTGCGGGTCATTTAAAAAACGAACGGCCACTTTTCCCCCTTCCAATTGGGCGCATGGCAGGAGAAGTGGTGGTTTGTTTAAAATAACTTTAAGCAACCAAGCCAAGCGCTTGGCTCGGTTGCTTAAAGTCATTGGAAACGAACTGCCACTTCTGTCCTCCCCCCATCCAATCAGGTGCAGGGCGGGAGAAGTGGCGGTTCGTTTGCTTAAAGTCATTTTAAACATAGCGCACCTTCCCCCTGGGCTGCGGGGGGTGGGTGGGTATCGAGTAACGCACCATCGTTACTTGGGGAAACCCTATCTTAATCATAAGACGGGGGAGACAATGGAAGCCCGCTCGAAAGTCGGGATTCTCGGTTGTCGGGGGTCACTCTATCTATATCTACCTACCTACCTACCTACCTAGCTTTCTCTCTATCATCTTATTGTATGGCATGTGTTCTGTATACCTTTACATTTCTTGAAGAATAGATATGACAAAAACATTGTGCTTTAACATGAAAAATTCAATCTTTTTATTTTCAAAAATCCAGATTAAACTTATGCTTTTGCACTAACAGAACAAGATTAAGAGCAGTGTTTTAAGATCCAGAAAAAAATAATAATTAGATTTTAGAGCAATCTATTTCTGGCAATAACATGAGCAAGTAGGCGAAAATCACCCATGCCTATTCTGCAGGGGCAGCTTCAGTGTTTTCCTGTTCTGGAGCAGGTTCACCACCTCCTGTTTCTTTTCCTTCTTTGCTCTTTTTTGATTTTTTGTGTTTGTGCCTCCTGTGGCTGTCTCCTTCTTCACTGTCATGGCGACGTCTACTGTTACTATAAGAAGGGGAGGGGAACATACAGAGAAAGCTATTAAATGAAGTTTCACACTCAATATTACCTTCTGTTTCTTACGCCTCAGATGTTATACAGTTATGCGGTGTTGTCATGAAACATGCCTTCGAAGCATGGACAATTTAAGCTAAAAGGAGAGCAAAGAAAAATGTGGCCAGTGTTACCCGTCAATGTGATTCCAACTGTCACTTTTTATTTTAGGACAAGGAGTAGCAGATTTTTTTTGGCACCTAGAACTGTCCTGAAAGCCTCTGTCATAATGTAATCACATTTGTTTTTGCAATTATGTGGCAACAAATTAATTTGTCACAGACAGCTAAGACTGTATTCTCAAAGGCTTTCACGGCTGGGATCTGATAGTTGTTGTGAGTTTTTCGAGCTGTTTGGCTGTGTTCTGGAAGTTTTTCTTCCTGATTTTTCGCCAGACTTTGTGGCTGACATCTTCAGAGGGGAAGGAGCTCAGGGAACTAGGAGTTCTCTCTGTGTTCTGGGATGTAGAGTGAGTGAGACTGGGGCTAAGACTGTTTTCCAGAATTTTAAATTTGTGTACACAGGCAGCCTTAAAACTGATATCGAAGACAGCTTTTGTTGGTTTTTCTAAATTTTCACTAGGAGTCCTGTCAGACAGAGAGCTCTTCCTGGTTACTCTACAACAACTCTATAACGGCCAAGGCAACAACGAGAAGAATCTTCAGTGCTCACATATGGTTTGCATATAACTGATGAGGTACTGGGTGTCTTTCAATCGCGTCCCTGATTATGCAAATAAATATGTTCTAGCACTTCATTTTTTGGGTGCAATGACAAGTTTCAAACACAGACAGGATTTGAGCTGCCGAGCAATGTAATGGTGGCATTTAGTTTGACTTTTCATACAATTTAATCAGTAGTGCCCAAACATTGAATTAATATGATCAGCAAACCTAGGGTCAATCCCAGAGATCCATGCAATCAGAAAATAGCCCAGGACGCAGAATCTCAGAGTCCCACAACCACCTGAGGACAATTAGCTGCTACTACGATGAATAGGAGGGACCTCTTTCTCTTTGCTCAAATTGTCTGGGGTGAAAACAGCAATCCCCCTGCCCTGCCGCCTCAAGCAGGAGAGTGAGTTGCCGTTTTAAAAACAACAACAGCTACTTCCACTTGTTTGTTCTCTTCTGTGCCATGATGGGGCTTGGGCCCAATAAACTGCCCAAAGGGACTAGATTGGCCAGAAGAAAGGCAAGGAAAGAATAGCTTGCCTCACTTGCTTGCCATCTTCTGAGCGATAAGGAGGAGGAGAACCTCCAACTCTTTGCAGCCCAGAAGAGGGAGCTACTACCTCTATTCACCTTTGCCTTCTGAGCGGTACAAGAGTTCCAATCTCCACGTCCATGCTATGGGGACGGAGAAAAAGAGAGCAGGCCCAGAGTGCAGAGACTCTGGCTGCTCTTCAGGGTCAGGCAAGAGGTATTTATTAAAATCTAGAAGAACAATTACAATCTCTTTTTCTCCCTCTAATTTACTGGTCATAAGTTTAAAAGGTTGAATGCTATTCTAGAACAGTGTTTTACTTTGTGCTCTTTTAAGACACCAGCAACTGAAAGCAGGGCCAAGATTCCTCATGATACTTGAATTAAAAAATTTCTGTCTCATTAAAGACACTTTCACTGATTAATAAAAAGCCTACCTTCGTGACGACTTGTGCCTTGTTTCCTCCTTTTCTCGGTGCCTCCTTTCTCGGTGTCGCTCTTCCTTCTCTCGGCTTGTTCTATGTCGTTCATAGCCTCTGTCTGCATATTCTCTGTACCTGTATCTCTCCTCATCACTTGCAAGAAAAGAATAAAATTGTGTCCAGTCAGCGAAGAAGTATTGAACCAGCTGTTAACCACAAAATATGGAGAGATGATTGCAGGAAAACCCTTGAGTGTTTTCTACATTCAGTAACGCATGATTCTGAAAGATTATTCTATATCTGTACATATTATCCTTCCTTATAAGAGAACACAGAAATAATCACAGAACATAGCTAGGCACTCTGGTTTTTACTGTGGCCATTGCAGAGAGCCCAAACCCTCCGAGATAGGTGCCCTTGTGTTCCTAACATATACAATAAAGGTGGGTGAAAAGAAGCAAATTCACTTCCTCTTAGAAACCAGAAGAAGAAAATCCCAACAGCAAAACGAATGCCCTTCAGGTCAATCAAAGGAACATTAAACAGTTTAAGAGCTACCCAAAAGCTTTCCATGCAGGTAAGACGACATTGGGCAGCCCCATGCTTCATCCTGTGACCCATGACCTGCAGTTCTACCCAGATGTAAACATCTGTAGTTTACGGAGGGGGCCTGTGCAAGATCCAAACTGCACAGAGTTCTTGCCTCCTTGGAGACCATGTGTATAGTTTCTTCTTGTAAAAGTCCATGTTATGCATGCAGATGTCACGGGAAAGATTATGCCATGAAGATGTGCACTCCTTAGGACACCCTTAATGTACAGTAAGTTTTACATTTTTAATATTGTATGCAAGGGGCTAAAATACAGCATAATCAAAGACTTAACTAGAATAGAATCCAATCACCCCTGATCAGTGAACTTGCTAGCTGGAGCACATGGGAGATTGAATCAAATAGTAGAACCCATGTATCCGCTGGGGATTGGTTCCACAATCTACCGGGGAGGCCTGAAACCTGCAGATAACAGGGAATCCTATACACAACATAGAAGGGGGCAGGCCAAAGGCCACAAGGAAGTGGAACAAAAGGCACAAGGGGGCACTACTGTATATAGGCCTGTGACAAACTGGTTAAGTGAAACCATGTACACCAATCATGTGTCCCCAGCCCTGCCTCCTCTGGCAGGTGCCCATTCAGGGGCAGCACCTGGAGAAGGCGGGGCAGGAAAGCTAGAGGGCTGCCTATAATTGGGCATTTGCTGAAGGAGGTGAGGCTGGGAATCACTCAACACCTGTTTGGCTGAGAAATCACCTGAACAAATTGCTGAATCGACAGTTCACGCCCGCCTTTACCAGGTAACATGGTGTCTGGGGCGCTAAAAGGCAGCCAATAAACATGGTTTTAAGACATGGCATCATCTCTAGGGAGAGGATGTTGTTGAAGAAATCAAGGAATGGCCTACATGGTTGCATGTTATCCCTACTGCTTTTTCAATGTGTACACAAATAACAACCTAGTTTTATCTATGCTGGTCACCCAGCCCTTTCTTCTCCAAGAGACAATTCTGAAAATGTGGGACACCAATCTATCACTGTATTAGAAGCCCTTGAAACATACTGAATGGGCAAACAACTAAAACCTCATCTTTTAAAAAAATTAATTTCATCCAAGAAATAGAAAAGCCACAGGCAAATTGCAAGTAGCATGCTGAACGTACGGCTAGAGAATGGTTACTCTCTGAAAAATCCAGGTGTTATTCGGGGCTAGACAATGACATGTTAAAAAAAACTCCTTAAACATCAAGCATCAAGACATTGCCAGGCACAGCTTATTAGGAAAACCTTCTGGAATTATCTGCAGAACTCACCCTCCAACTTGGAAAAGATTAACCTTGTCCCAGTGTTTTTCTGCTAAATAATGTGTTTGTCCAGTTTGGTACAAATCCACACATGCTAAATATGGAGATACAGAACTAAATGAGATATGTAGACTTTATTACCAGTCATATGAAATAATAATCCTGCAGATAATATATATTTTACTACTTCACCCAAAGTACAACGGGACATGATACAAATAAAAAAGAAGGTAGGTAACAAAATACAGCTCATACTTTCTATAAGTACCACTTTCCAAGGAAAAGACTGAACTCAAGAAATAGTTTCTTGAACAGCACTAAGAGTACGACCAGAGGAGGCCAGACCAGTCTAGGGAGAACAAGAACTACTCATATAAAAGAATGAATAGAACCATCGGGGCAACTCTGCCAGGGTATAATGATGGATGGGATATCTGGAAGTCTTTGAATTACAATGACAATTTAGGGAAACTGGGCTACTTATTCAGTGGGAATAGCATCATGCAAATTGTTTTGGTCCAAAATTACATAAATTATTTCTTTTAAAATATAATTGCATATCAATGTATTTTATATGCCTGCTCAGTTAATGTTTAATTTTTACAATACTTTTAAGAGAACATTAATACTATCCTTCTGCATGTTGCAACAATCACACAAAAAAGAAACAGTGTCTAGTATTATATTTGAGATGTGAAAAAGAATTGCCACATTTCATTCTTTCATCCTTTGCCATTAATTTTATGCCCATCCACAAAACCACAGAGAAAGAAAGAAAAAACAGTTTGTTAGTACCTCATTGTTATGGAACTTACATAGGGTTTTTTTGTTTAAAGATAATTTCTATTCTATAAATCCAAAACATTTTTATCGTCCACTGGACAATACTTAAAATATTATTAAATGTTGAAATAATATTTGTTCAAGAATGTCCTATCTCAAACCTTCCACTTTCTCTGTTACTTAAAGCTTTTACTAGGCAAAGCGTCTCCGGGTTTCTCACACAGTCATGTGGCAGCAGCTTTACTACAGATGTCAGATAATTTAGTCACATAAAAAACCACCTCTTCACCCTCCCTTCCTGTTACGTCTGGCAGCAACACAGAGACTTCTCTAGGCCTGGAAAATGTTATGGATCAGTTTAAGCACCATTGAATGACCAACCTTTTTCTGGCCTTCAATCAAGTTGCTTAAGAAACAGATGTTAAATTGGTCCTTACATCTAAGACAATGACCTACAATTTGTAATACTAAACATACAAGAAGTACAGGATATCACCACAAACAAACCTACCTACTTGTAAGTAAGTTACTTTACTTTATACCTACACTTAACTCCTGTATCTTCTGTGCTTATTACATATTAAATTCTTCAATCATGCTAATTAATGTATCCTGTCTTTGTTATGCTCTTGCTAAACAATGTAGGAAAAAATGCAGCAATGCATTTTGACTCAGATAACTAATACATGCAACATGATGAAGTTGAAGACTGAAATAAGTTGATTACAAGACGCATGAAAACATTTACATAGTTGTTGTAGGGATAAATCCAATAATCCCAACTAAACCGGACCCTACTAAGTGACGGAGAGGTATGTAGGTAGCATTATTTGAAATCCCACTGCATATCTTTTGCCTGCAAAAGAGTGATGACATTTTACATGGATGGTGCAGGAGCAGAGATTTTAAGGATTTTTCCCCCTTCTATCTCGTGGCTCACATGATTTCCACACAAAGAAACAAAGTACTCACAAGCTGGACAAGCCATGGGACAGGAGGATACCTTTAATTACCAAAACTGCCCCCTCATCATCAGCCTTCTGCAGAAAGAGGTTATGCAACAGGATTTCAATGCACAGGCTCTGGCTGGCAACAACATTGGGATCTGTCAATGCATCCCAGCAAACCACATGGCACTTTACATACACAGAAAGGATAAAATGCAACATCATCAAGCATGCAGTGCACTGTATTCCCCAGAACTGATTAACACAGTCACAGCTAGAAATGCAACACTACTAGGAAATCACATAGCTTTTGTATCTGAAAGTGAACTTGAACCATATGTTGAAATGTTTAAACTGGTCATGGCTTTGCAAAAACTTGAAGTACAAGTAGTGAAAGACATGCTAGATATACACACTATACAGGTGTCCATTACTACTATTTAAACTACTGAGTTTCAAAAGATCCTCAATAACCAATACAGATATTTCTGGATATGGGAGGAAAACAGAAATTCTTTTGTGCCCACAACAAAGCTCTCCAGCTTATTATAACCACTTACAATTTTGTGTTTGTATCTCTCGTTGTGTGATTACATTGACACTATGTTATCAATTGTTAATTGCCATCCATCAGAACTTTTAGATGGTCTACCATACATGGAATTTATACTCTTTTCTTAACTGCTTGTGTTCTCTTTTAGCTTTAATGTTGCCTTCTAATACTGTAAGATAACCCTCAATTCCCTGTTCTTAAAGTTGATTATGTCTTAAATGCACTGGACTGTATATTGTCCCTCATTACTGTAAGCTGCCTTGGGTCATTTTCCAAGGAGAAAGGCAAGGTACTACTACTACTACTACTACTACTACTACTACTACTACTACTACTTACAATGGCTCTTTCATTTACGGTAGTACATAAAATGCTAAATTCCATTATAAATTATGTTACATGTATAGCTTTTATTCTGTTCAAACTAAGCAATCATGGTTTGGCTGTGGAACACAGGAGAATTGTAGTTACAATCCAATGATTCCATATATATCTACAATCCTCATCAATGTTAATCCTGAAATTATTTCCCTTAAAGGATCAAAATTTAGCCTTCTTTCATAATTAACAGTTCATTCCTAGACAAATGAATCAATGAAGCAGTAGAAACAGCAACATTTTCAGACTGAATGGGCACTCACATTCATTAGGCCGTTTTATGAATGCTTTAAAAAGTGATTGGCTAAATGTAGTTTGCATTGTTGCATTTCTGGCTTGCATCTGAAAAAGTTGATTATGTTTTATCAACAGAGAAGAAAGGAACTGAACCAGCTTCAGAAATGTAGAGCTGGACCTCCAAGTGCTAAGCATGTCTATGGAACATGCGGTTTTTAACCATCACACTTACCTGTTGAACACGCTAGGAGTTGGACTGTGATCACGCTCTCGGTCTCTTTCCCGAGTACGTTCTCGCTCCCGGTCCCGATCCCGGTCCCTTTCTCTATCCCGATCTCGGTCCCGTTCTCTGTCTTTCTCTCTTCTTGGATAATAATCCCACTGTTTGGTTGTGTCCATGAGGCTAGCCCAAGATGGAGCAGAACCTGTAAGGTGCGGAAAGGTGACTAAAGAAAAAAATGCCAGTATTAGAAAGCAAAAAAGCGAGAAACATTTGAACAGCGTAGTATGAAACACCCTTGAAATAAATGAGAGCTTGCTTTACAGTCAAGGATACAAGACCAGCAGCTTTTTTTTTTTGCAGATTATTTTATCAGGTTCCGTTCTCAGCTGAGTTTCAGATTCTGGGATGAAAGCAGGGCCACATCTAGTTAGAACTTGAATGGGAGACCACCAAGAAATACTGGTGATCTTTAGGTAGGACTAGGAAATAATCATGCCTAACAATCTACATACTTTGGCCACCTCATGAGGAGAGAGGACTCCGTGGAAAAGTCCCTGATGTTGGGAAAGATTGGAGGCAAAAGGAAAAGGGGATGGCAGAGAATGAGATGGTTGGATGATGTCATCAATGCAACCAACATGGATTTGACCAAACTCCGGGAGGCAGTGGAAGACAGGAGGGCCTGGCATGCTCTCTAGTTCATGGCATCACGAAGAATAGGACACTTTAATGACTGAAGAACAACACTCTAGAGAGCCTCCTTAGTTAGAATTAACAATACTAGGTTAGATGAAATAATGGTCTATTTAATGCAAGGAAGTGTTCAATATTCCTAAATAGATCTCTAGTGACATCTCAAGAATCTATAAATCAAGCATTTCTTTTTTTCTGTGCCAGAGACTTGGAATTTTAAGCTACAAAAACAAAAATATTTCATATAATTAAATCACTTGAGAAAAATGGCAAATGAAGTTCAAGAAATAACTATTAATATTTCCACCAATGTCCTACATTATCCACGAAGGATCTATCAATACGAAATGTATTGCACAGGATGGTACTAAATTACATCCAAATCTCTCTATTTCTGTTTCTACAAGAAATGTAACTAGACACTGTGAGTCATATAAAAATAGTTGGGGAGAACAGAGGGTTTCAATGCTTTTAAGTATTTGAGACACATAACATCTTGTTCTGAGATGCCCAACAGGTCTTTCTGTCTTTATCTAAAGCAAAAGGAACTAGATTAGTAGAGTGCCAATGATTTATTTTGCCATAGTCTTCAATGTAAAAGAGAACTTCCTGTAAAGTGCAATGCATACTACAACTACCTGTATCTGGTCAAGCTTTCACTTCTACAGAGGAACCAGACAGAACTACAGTCTCAAGGAGTCTGTACACAGCTGTATAGCACAGCTGCATCAAGTAAACTCTCCTCTGGAGATTCCGTAAATCTCTGGTGTCTAATTTGCACATGCTGCAGGGTAGCAGTTCATCTACCTGCTTGTCCTTCTCCTTCTTTTTACCCTGTGTTGCCAGAATGAGTGCCAAATCTGTTGTTATGTGCCATTAAGTTGCCTCTGGCTTAGGGTGCCACTATAAATGAGTGATCTCCAAAACATTCTGTCCTCCGGCATATGCTCAGGTTCTGTAAGCTCAAGGCTTTGGCTTCCTGTGGTTTTCCCACTCCCATCATCAATGGAACTATCCATTGTCTTCAGCTGATGTGGCCATGAATGCTGAAGAGAGTGGATTCATCTCAGTCTGGTGCCTCAACTAGCAGGTGATCCAGCTAGAAGGTCAGGCTTGTAATACTCCGGTGTCTTGACAGCATTGCTTTCAGCTTCTCTGAGACACTGAACGCCCACCCCCAAGAAATTGTGCATGCAGAAAAGAGGTGGTGCTCAATCCAGTTGTGAAGAAAATAAAATAAAAGGACCTGTTTTGAATAATGACATGTGCCAATGGTCTTGCTAAGCTTCCTTTCTACTCAAGAAGGCTGACTAAATATATCACTTTCCTTCCAACAGTAATCCAAGTCATCATGGTCCAAGAAGATTCTTCCCACACACATTAATGATATTCAACGTAGTATTCCTAGGAAACGGCAATAAAACTTTTACATCAGGCATGTCCAAAGTCAGACCCGGAGGCCAAATCCGGCCCATTTTCAATTTCCAAACAGCCCATGGCCTCTTCTCCCCGCTGCCTCAGCCTATCATGCATCCCTGCCAGCTGGCTCCTTCCCATACCGGATGGTGGTGCTGGCTTGCAGTTTTACAGTTTGCCTGCCCTCCCTGCCTCTGTCCAGCCTACCCACCCCTGGCTCCATTGCTGCAGCATCCTCCCCCCCCCCTACTTGCATGTTACAGAGACTTGTCCAAAGTCTGGCCTGGGGGCCAAATGCAGCTGAATGGTTGGCCCCCACATATTTTCACCTCGTCAAATCTGGCTCTCCTTGCAAAAAGTTTGGACACCACTGCTTTACATCATGATCTACCTCTATTAAAAATTATGTAGTTTATCCTGAACGATGGTTGCATCATGGACATTTATAGCATGTGACTTTCATAAAGAAATCTGTATCGCTACACTCCCTAAAGGGAGCATGGTATTATAACCTTTGACATATTACTGGCTACTACCAACATTTACGAGATAGTATTTAATCATATGGAATAAAATGGAGTGGGTTAGGGTTTAATGACTCAAGCTTATGCAGATAACAGAGTGAAGTACCAGCGAGTATAGTACTGTATAATTACCTATATTATCTAGTTTGTACCACCTACAGTAATAAATATAGTGCTACATATTATGCCTACATTTACGCTGTGGCAGCAGAGGACTTCAGTTGAAAAAGAAAACCATCCTCAAAAACATCAATGGAGCTGAAGTGGACCCATACTTTATGGATTTCAGCACTTTAAGACATTGTTCACCTTAAGGCTATTGAGACCATGTCTACCTAATGAGCCTATTCAGGCCCTTGTTCATCTTATGAGCCTATTTCAGACCAGGGTGACAAGAGGTCAAAGTGAACTATAAGCTTTCCTCAGACTGACAAAGCTGTTTGGGTGAGCAGCGAAATGTTTCAATCTCTCAAGAAAAAGAAGTCCAGTTGCCATGATTCAACTTCCAGATTCTATGTCAAAGGTGCCAATCTATCATTTTAACATTGTTTTGAAAGTTTTACTGACTTATATCTGACTGTGTGGCTTATGCATGCAGAAGTAGGAATAATTTTCTGTACTTAAAATTTCTTCGTTCTGTCCCACAGCTTGGCGTGATAAAAGGGATAATACAAGAGTTTATGGGACATTCATAATTAGCAAAAACTGCTCTCTGCTGGTGATGTGTGATGTAATCACTCTTCTGCATTCCTAACAGGATGTCAGCTATTTTTATTAAAGGTTTATTCTATTAAATATTATTTTGCTCAATTGTGATAGGCCTGCTTTTACTCCTAACAATGTTCTTAAAAATGGCAGAAATGTTTTCCAGAAATGTAGAAGAATGAGCCAGATCAATTGTACACTGAGGCTGCAATCCTATCAACACTTACCTGGGAGTAAATCATAATAAACTTACCTCTGTGTAGATATAGAGAGGACTGGACTGTAAGAAGAGTAATCTTACAGAAAAGGATTAAGTTTGATACCTATTGCCCCTTATCACCTATATTTACAACATCTGTATATCTAATTCCCCTATCCTGAGATGAAGCTGTCCACAAGCTAGCCATGCAGTTAATTTATTACAGAAACATCTGCATCAAAAGAATATAGTAATCCCCATTTGTACGCACCTAATACTGAAAGCATAACTATTTAATTTTCCAAGAGACTCATTTAAACAATGTTCACAGATATCAGAATAGGTATTTCCAGACTGCTTTTTATTGAAGACTGGCAATGATATAATGTTTGAAAATACAGAGAACAAATGTGTGAGACCTCCTGAAATATAATATGCAAGACAAGGAAGACTCTTATATTGCTTGCATATACACATTGACCAAGACATTTGCTTACTACTAACAAAACAGTTTTGAACTTCATCTGCTTTTTGTTACCTGAAGCAAAATTCTGGTTTGTTAATTCACAACCACATACTCCACCCATATTAGTGTCACTTCATTCTTGGCTCTCTGGTCACCCACAACCAGCGTATGTTTAATTTTCTTGGGAGACGTGGAGAAAAGATTACAATGGGCACCACATGTTGTTTAACTGTGCACCAATCATAAAGTAAAGTTATTATCAAAACCCAAGTTCAATTGCAAAGTCTCCATATCTGAAAACAACTACAGTCTACCACTTTCTGAAGAGCTGCCTAGATGCCCTCAGCACATCTGATCTTGCCTGATTTCAGAAACTAAGCAGGGTCAGCCCTGGTTAGTACTTGGATGGGAGACCACCAGGGAACACCAGGTGCTGTAGGTGCCTGGAGTAGGAACTGGCAAACCACTCCAGTATTCCTGCCAAGAAAACTCCATGGACATGGAGTCACGAAGGGCCAGTCACGACTGTAATGACACAACACACAACCACTTTTTGAAGAACAAACAAAAAGCAGATTGAAAAGTGTTAGGTTCTCTGTAATAACAGTGCAAATTAAATAGATAAAGAAGAGAAAATACATCAAGTCGCATTTGTGTCATGCCTAATGCATTCTTTATATGCTTGTAAACCCCAACATTTTTCTTGAGGGATAATCACTTTATATTCAATTCGTTTTTGAGTCACTGCATCCTTGACACTAAAACAATATCTTTTTAAAAGTGTTTCTAAGGAAACAGGCAATGTACCAAGGTGTTTGTCTTTCTGTCAAGCAAATGCAAGGTTATATAAAGCATGGCTACCTAAACAAAATCCACCAAGCAATCTTTTGAATACTTACCACCACCATATGGAAATGCGCGAGCTGAGCGGCTGTCATAACCAGAGGAATGTCCACTGTGGGAAGAGAAACACAGGCCTCCACTTTAGTCAATTGCCTGAGCAGAATGGTCACTGTTTTTAGTTCTGTCAATCTAATATGCAAAAAATTAATTGTTGAGCTGGAATTTTAAATGGGTTTATAACTGTCTCTCTGTCTTTCAGTTGCTATAAGCAAAAGCATGTTTGGAAAACTATGAGAGAGGATAGTACAGTATTTTATCCCTGTATATACCATTCCTTCAGGTCTGAATAATGAAAGAGAGTAATAGGCCTGCAAAATTCTAACAGCCTCATTTATTTTTTTCCCCTAGCACTGGCCTGTTCCTGTGGCCCCTCACATCATGGGGTCTTTTCTGAAGTAGGGAACATATTTGGCTTGAACAAACTGCATGATTTAGATCTGCAAAGGTTCCCAAGTGAAGATATTCAATCTCCAGAATGTAGAAGAACACTGATGGGCACACGCAGATCACGGACTGGGACATGAAAACTGGTCTCTGGCCCATCGTGTCCCAGATGTTAATATAGGAGAATTGAAAGAATTCTCAACAGGATCATTCCTACCACTATCAAGTGTATCTTAATATTCTTCATATAACCATACTATATATATTTTTTAAAGACAGTGAGAGAGAAAGGAGCTGATCTCCAGTAGCCAATCAGAACTAGAATCAGCCCACTGAATCAATGGAACTTAAGTCGATGCTGATTCACCAAATCCCTACTATTCAGTGGACCTATTCTAGCTGTGGCTTTTTACTGAATTTCAGCCAGCGAATCACCATCTTTTTCAACCTTTCTGCCAATCAAATCATCAACAATTTCACTATGAAGAGGGAAACAAAATACTCAAAACTGTCATTCCTCTGACACTACATGTATTTTGCCTCGGTTCATTCTCTGCTCCAACAACTTCTCCCATTCCCTCCACTCCCCTTTACAACTTTCCTCTCTTACTACATTCAACACCATTTTTCTCTTCCTCTTTCTTCTAGGACCTAGAAGGGGGCACTGCCAGAGATAAAGGAAGAGATATAGCCAAGCCTGTTTGTAAAACCAAGGTGATACCAACTCAAAGCAACGGTGGCTCTGTTATAGAGGCAAGGATATGCACACTTTATTCCTTTTGCCACTGACTTTATGCAAGGTAATAAAATGGAATCCACTGAAGAAAAGCACCAAGCCCTCTCTGTCAGATAAATAGATTTTTAAAAAATGCAAAGTCCAGGCAGAGATTCGAAACCTCAAACTGCTAGTGATGCCAGATGTCAGGGTAATTATTAAACAGAATTTTATGATCTTCAGTGCAAAATAAATTTACCTTTCTATTGTCGGTATAAGGGAAGGTGGTGGTCCTCCAGGTGGGGGAGGAAAGCCTGAAATAGTTAATTGAGAAACCAGAAAAGTTCAGTGATTACTTTAAAGAAAATTCTAGAAAAAACATTGCATGCCATATTTTAAGTAGCGTATATTTCAAGTTAATTCCATGAAGGAGAGAACAAACGATGGGAAACCATTTGTTTTCTAGACTACAGTTCCCAGAATCCTTCATTCACTGCCTGTGAGATTCTGTGAGGTTGGGTTCAAATGAGAAACTTCTACCATCTCTGCTTGTAACAATCTTTCAACCACATATTGAACATATAGAGATTCTTTTTTCAATTACTTATTGTAATCTACTAAATAACAGCTATCTCAATATTCATGATCTTTTCAAAGAAAACTGAGTGCATTTTTCTTTTTAAAAGGGGATGTGGTAAAATGCCCCCTATACCAAAAAAGGAAACCACACTTTCATATTATTTGAACAACTTTAGAACAAATAAATATACCTGGCGGTGGCACAGTTATTGGTATACCTAAAAACAAAGAAGATGCACCCAGTCATTTCAGTAATGAGTTTATATTTACTGTCTCACTCTTACAGAATCAGAGCAGGCATTATGGCATTCATGCCAACAAAATACCACTGAGCAGCCATTAAGAGCTGGCAGTAAATTAATTTCAGCTAGCATGAGCTTTCATCCCAATATGGCATTAGTTGGAAACTGAACAAGTAGCTGGGCCTGAATCAATCATAATGTTGTGGCATTTGTGGCAACAAAAATGGAAAAGAAAGAAAGAAAGAAAGAAAGAAAGAAAGAAAGAAAGAAAGGTGCCATGGCATACACCCAAACTGATGTGCCTCTTCCAGGAGTCACTGCTCAAAATCAGTGACAAATTTTGGAATTTTCAAAGCAAATACTAAGTTTTCTGACAATCATCTATGAGTCTTTCTCTGAATTCCGAGTACTCAATGCATTACAGAAAACTCACCCTAGAAGTTAAATATAGTTGTAAGTAAGGAGGTGCCATTCAGATGTTTTGGATTCCAGCTCCCAGAATTCTTCAGACAAAAAACTGTGAGTTCCAGTTCACAGACCCACATATTCAGATACCTGTATTTCTCTCACCTAGAGCAGGGTTTACTTCTTCAAGAGTACATTCTAGGCCTTCATTTCCCACTGCAATACTTTCTAGGAGGAAGTTGCCATCTTAGTACCCTTTAGGAGCGTCCCAAAGAACTACAATGCCCATGAAGCATGGTGAAAGGAAATGAAAGTTTAAAATGTAGAATTTCCAGAATTCAAGGAGCTGGAGTCAAACCCAAATGGCGCACCGCTAGCTGCACATAAAATAATGATATTAAAAAAACCTGAAAATAATTTTGTTTTCTCCTGTACATACTCTATATGGATATGCATGCACAATCCAATGCAAAAACCCACCTGTGCCTTTATATCCTCAATGTTAACAGACAAGATGGCAAATCAAAAATGTAAAATGACAGGTTAATGTTAACTACATCATAATAATTTGATTTTAAAAAATGACTTATTAGATCGCATTAACAGAATAATCTTCATATTTGTAATATTGAAGTACAATGTCTCGCACTAAAAATGATTTTTGTATAAAATTTAGCTATGACCCTTGCCTCTTATTTTACTTATGAAAAGGAGAATGCACCAACAGGTCATATTCATAATTAGAGCCAGTCAGATTCTTAAGCAGAATTAGTTATTTTTAACACATGTATGTTTTGACACAGGAACAACTATACTAGAGGATTAGTTGGTCTCCAGAATCACTTTAAGGAGACTGAATAAAATGGGCAATTTTTTTGTGTGTAAAATTTGAAATTCAGTTCTACTATTATTTTTAGAAGAGCCAGCTCCAGTGATTTATTCCAGGAGCAATTATCCAGATTTCTTTTTGGAGAGAATGAAATGATGATGATTCCTTTTGTCTCAAAAGGTACTTGCGTCACTACTGGCTAAATGAATACAGAAGAGGACTTCAGGACTTCAAAGCAACATCCTTTTTCAAAGGATTTTCTGAAAGATGTTTTATATTTGACTGCTTAAACTTTCTGGACAGTAGTTCCCGTTAATATTAGGTAACAAGACGCTAACAAGAAACTTCCCCCCGATCTAAAGCAAAGAGGAATGGGCAGATTCTATTTTGGCAACAGCTTTGAAGATCGAACGCTGGCAGCAGCTCAATTAAAACAAGCCCGAAGGAACGCAAGCCACTGCTCTTAGTGAATATTTCCAAGTGTACCGAAGAGATAGCAAAGGGCATCTTCTGGGCAGGCTCATATCATAAAATCTGTGCGAATGTTGCCATTTGTCTTCAGATTTCAGCAATGTGGCTGGCTGAATTATATAACACATGCAGACATAATTCAACTTTGAATTTTGAGGGATGAAAAGTTTTGTGAAAACCATATGAGGCTGTCTCTTACTCAAGTATATTGGCAGAGTGGAAGGAAAGTACGGGAGCCCAACATCTCCTTCTCTTTTACAGGCTCCTGTTCCATCTTACCATCATGGAGTGGCAGCTTTACCCCTTGGCATTTGGTTTCTAAGTCGGAATGATCAAAGGAGCGAACTGCTATGAGTTCATTTGCACAAGAGGTCTTCTAAATGGGGATCTGCCTTCCTTTTTCCTTCTTTTTCCTTTCCTTTTCCTTTTTGGGTGATGGCGGCTTCATTTCCAAGAACTCTGCAAGAATGCCCCAGGCAGAATTTTGACACCTCCAGCCACAGACCCATGCTGACTTTTTATGCAACTAGAGCAGGGCCTCTGCCCGAGCTGTCTCAGCTCTTGCTTCCTGAAGTTAATGGATATTAAAAAGAAAACTCTGACACTGATTCCAGAGGGTGGCAGTTTTGTTGCCTGTCCTTCAGGCTCCAAAGAAAGCACCTCCTGAAGGTCTACAATTCCCAGGAAGCACCACAACAGCTTCCTTTTTCATACCTCAACCATAAGAAGCAAGGCCTGACATAGGTTCTAGTCCAAATGAGCAAAATTTAGGTGTCTAAAGGTGTGGGTCTGTAGGCTGGAACTTCCAGTATTCTGCATGGGTAGTTAATGGAGAATTCTGGGAGCTGGACTCCCTACATCCAAAAAATAGGGGGGGAGGGAAAAGGAAAGGGGGGGAGAGAATGGCACTTACATATTTGCAAGGATCAAGGCATAGTGTCTGAGACTTATGCTTTTCTTCATGGAAGGATGACCCTCTTTAGATAAGAGGAGCAAAAATTCTTTGTGTATTATGTACATTTCTTTAAAGCATATTATTTTAATGAGAACCTCAAAGACACATAATGTACAGTATATCATACAAAATGGAATACACATTGTTTATCTTTGAGGTTCCATTTACACACCAAATTGAAACTGAGAATGAAAATAATTTTGCATCGAAATAGAAAAAAAGTCCTTCACAGAAAAGTATCAACAATTTGTATATATAAGAGCAGAATTTTTTAAAAGACAATTACAAACTGAAAATGAAAGGTGCTGACGGTATTACTTGACAGTACACCATCAAATGCAATGTGCTGTATATCACTACTTCGGCTCCAAACTAAGACAGAACTATCGAAATAAAACTAATACAATTAACTTTTCTTTTACCTGGAGGAGGAATCAGAGGCGGAGCAGTGCTGACAGATGGTGGTGGTGGAAGGAAAGGAGGGGGTGGAAGATGAGTAGGTGGAGCTCCTGGAGGGAAAAATGGAGGCGGCTTGGAAAAACTGCTGTCCACATCAGTACTGGGGCGTTCAGAAAGAACCTACATAATAAGACCAATGTTACATTTGCTCCTTTTGAAAAGTGAATAAAAGTACACCCCCCTACCTCCATTAAAATGCAAGAAGGGGCTCTCTGAAGTAACTATATTGTCAGCTAGAACAGACTCATTGAAGGAATGGAATTTCTTACGACTAAATCCAGACAAATGGATTTAGTCCTAAGAAATGTATGCATTCCAAATCAAACATTATATATTTAAGCAACTTCTAAGAACAATCAGTAACAAAAAAATTCCCAAGTATTCTCATCTGAGATTTAAAAGAAAGGCATATGCTACACAAATTACCTCTCTTTTTGCATTTCTGGTGATGTGACACAATAATGATCACAATAAACTAAGAGCATGTCACACAGCAAATGTTCCTGAAAAGTCTCTCATTACTAGAGGCAAAGTGCTCCTTAAGTTGAAGGTCTCTTCAACTTGCATTACTTTTCAATAATATATAGTGCACGTCAACTAATGGTTTAATCAAAAATTACTCCTTTAGATATCAAGAGAAATATACAGATTTTTCTGAAAGGAAAAAGTACACACCTGGACAATATTTTTCTACAAGGACTAGACAAAATTAGTGTAAATTTTCAAGTTATCCAGAATTCTTATCAGGCTAGGTCAGCAAGGGCTGAGTGAAAAAACAGGAAGGGTTTTTGAAAAAGATGGCCATTTGTACACTCAGTCCCAAAACAGAGGTGGCAGATTGAAAGTGTGGAAAAATTAGATTACACCTAGCAATGAATACTAGAATAAGAACTGCATCTCCTGGGTTGCTAAGTCAGGTTGAAGTAGAAACAGAAACATGGCAGTTTTCTTAAAAAGCTGCAGATCGACTGCCAGTTTTAAAACAGGAGCTAACATAAAAGTGAGATGTCTCTTCTTCTACCAACAAGCATGCAAGATGGAATCAGGAAACCTGTATGTTGCTGTTTTCATTAGCCCGCCGCCTTCCCTCAACTCGGCTGATGGTGATGGTCTGTCCAATCACATCTATTGTACCAGAAAGCCTTCTGAAAAAGAAATACACAAATCCCTAAGAAACCTATTGCACTGAGGTTTTTACACAAAAGCAACAGAGCAATCAGAAATGTTTGTCTCTATGTAAGCGCTCACAAACTGAAGTAAGAAAACTCTCGGTAAGGAAGGGTATGCACTTGACACAATTTTTCTTAGCTTAATAAAGGAAAAGGTAGCACAATTTCTATCTAACAGATGGCAGGTGACCCACAGTAAGAAACCTTTTAACTCTTTTGAACACAAGATACTGTCACAAAGTATCTTCAGGTACAAACAATAATAGCTCGATAGGAACTAAAGGGTAACTCTTCGGAGCCTATTCTATACTTTAATTGAGAAGAAAAACCTTAACATTCAAGAGGGGTGCAGTAGGCATCAAATATAAGATTGTATAATGAGAGGAGGACTATGGAAATAAGAAAATGATACCTAAATAGTTTTAGTCACCACTACAGTGTATAGGCATGTATTACAATACAATACAGTGGTACCTTGACTTGCAACATTAATCCATTCTGAATGCACATTAGGAAGTCAACTTATTCACAAGTCGAACAGTGGTTTCCCATAGGAACGGAATGAAAACCAATCAATCCGTTCTGGAGGTTGGAAAAAAGGCAAAAAAGGAATGGATTAATTGGTTTTCAGTGCATTCCCATGGAAAGGCTGTCCCAACCACCCCTTAATCAACGGCAGTGCTGCCAGATAGCTGACTTTGACAGGTCAGACCTTTCAAAACTGGCTCTCTGGCAGGGTTGCAGAGAGCAGTGTTTGGCTGCCCTTGATTGAGGGAGATTGCCCATTGTTATTTGGGCAGCCTGGGCACCTTGCAAGAGAAGGGCTTATCTTCAGGTAAGCGCTTACCTTCTCTTACCTCCAGGCTGGCCAAAGATCGATTGGTCCAGCCTGGAGGTAAGCAAAGGTAAACACTTGCCTGTAGGTAAGTGCTACTCTTGCAAGGTGCCCAGGCTGCCCAAAGATCCATCGGTCCCTGCTCTGTGCAACACTTTGTTGGGCTGGGGCTGAGCAAGGCAGATGAATCTTTGCCCAGCCCAGGCACCTTGCAAGGAAAGCATCGGTGACGATCCGGTTTGCCTTGCAAGGTGCCCGGGCTGGCTAAAGATCAATGGGTCCATGCTCTGTCCCACAAATTGGTGAGCAGAGCTGGGACTCATTGATCTTTGCTCAGCATGGGAGGCTTGCAAGGGAAGTGCTGCTTCCCTTGCAAGGCACCCAGGCTGGCCAAAGATCAATGCCTCTTCACCCAGCACAGGTGGTTTGGAAGGGAAGCACATCTCCCTTCCAAACTGCCAGGGCTGGCTGAAGATGCATCGGTTGATCTTTTCCCAGCCTGGGTGGTTTGGAAGGAAGTCGCAAACTTCCTTACGAACACTGCTGTCCGCGCTGCACAACAGCTGTCATGCAGAGTGGAGATCAGCGTTCGCTAGCCATCACTATTTCCTCCTTCTTCTTGATTACTTCAATCTAGAACAGGGGTGCCCAAACTTTTTTTAAGGAGGGCCAGATTTGGTGGCTGAGAATGTGTCAGGGGCCGGTTGCTCCCCAACCCTGCCACCCCACTGCAAGCCCCACCCACTTTCTTTAAAAAAACATTGGGTGAAGGAGGGGGAGGGAGGGGCGGGCCAGCCAGCCGCGGGCCACTCAGAATGGCCTGACGGGCCGGATTTGGGCCCCCCCCCCGGGCCGGACTTTGGGCAGGCCTGATCTAGAAGGAGGAGACAGCGATGGGCAGCGAACGCTGTTCTCCACTCTGTACGACAGCTGATTATGACCGGTCCAACCTATCAAAGTCACTGTTGTGTGGAGTGGAGAGCAGCATTCGTAAGTCAATTTATTTGGTTGTTGAAGCAATCATAAGTCAAGATACTCAGTTAGGAGTACCACTGGAAGAACTGATACCAAGCATTCAGCAAGGTCTCAGCCCCTCCTTCCATAACCTGCTGAAAACCATGCTGGCCCTTGTCTCCAATCTTTCTCCTGCCTGCAGACTAATTATCTTCCTATTCAGTCTTCTAGCCACCTGTTATTACTCACATATCAATATCAAGATGCAAAGATAAGACTAATAAATAACTCTGACATACAAATGGGAGAATATTGTCTGCTAAAAGATACACCCAGAGGTTAGAAGAGAAACAAGTTTCTAACTTTCTTTGATAAATAAGTTTGCTAAGACTTGTTCCCATCCAAAATTTGAGGTCCCTCTCCAAGTATGAAACAAACCCAAGAGATAAAGATTATCTTTTTTGTACTTCCTTAAGAATATGTTATAACTCCTACTTCAGTTTTCAACGGGTGGTAGTGAAAGTGTGAAGACCATATGAGAGAAAGCATGCTATTGGATTATTATAAATGATTGGTTTTTTGTGTGTTCTATAAAAACTACTTGCAGTCTAACAAATGTGGATGGAAGGAAAACCTCAATCTGACACTTAAAAACCAAGACTCTCTGAACAATGTCACTAGCTATGAAAATGACAGGTTTTGGCACCAAATGAAATAATGTTAAAACAAAAAGCAGTTAAGAGAAATCGTTAACTAGCAGATGTGCAAATCACAGAAGAATGAATTCCATTCAAGACCCAGAAGAATAAAAATTAATGAGCTAATGACACCTAGCTGAAAACAACCAGTCTCCAAATCTACAACAATGTTTCAAACATACCACACACACAAAGCAAAAGATGATAGATACAGGTTTGGGGTTTTTTTTCCTCCAAGAAACAGTTTACATATTTTAGATGGGAAAACAAAGCCTATTCAGCATAAGGGTCAACAACTAATAGGGACAGATTAAAAGCAATGGGTGCAAGGCAGCAGCAATTATGAGAAGCAGACTGTATTTCAACAAGTGGAAACCTCTATTATTTCTGTATAGCTGATGTTATAAAAGATTAATTGCACATTTATGTGGGGAAATAATAATCCTTTATGCCAGAACTCTCCACAATGCCAACCAGCAAGTGCTCCACTGCCCTCTTATGAAACAGCGAGTTCCAGCCCTCCTGACCTCAGCGCTGGAAAAGAGGTAGAGTATCAAAAGCTTTGGGCTTGACAACCAAATATTTGCTTCTACAAGCTAGCATGTCAAAATAACCTTCAGCACAGGAAGACAGAAATCCTGTTACCTAGCATAAGAAGTCATACCAGGGTAGGCCCATTTGAATTAATACTCCTTACAGAGGAGTTAACTCATAAAATCACCTCTGATTTAGTGGGGCTATTGAACTGCAATTTACTACGCTAAGCAACAGGGTTTCAGCAGAAGTGTACCTCTCCCTTTCCACCGGTTAAGCAACCTCCTGGCTATTCTGATGCTGGGATAATGTATGAATAACTATATACTCTCAATATGTCGTCAGCATTTACATCAAGTCTGGGGAATGGATGACTCTCTACGTATTGTTGGCCTCCAATTCCTATTAGTCACAACACCCAGTGAGGGGCAAGGAGAGCAGGACTTAATTTGTATCTGGAAGGCCACAGGTTTTCCACTGCTGCTGTAAAGCCACCACGTCACGTGTTCATTGGGCCCCTAGCTATTCTTACTTAGCAGGATGAAAAATATTGTTGACATGTTCAAGAATGCCACTAGAGCAAAACCAGATGACATCAACATGATTTTGCAATAAGGCCAGTTTTCCTCTTGAGGTGAAAGGAGATTGAGCAGATACACTTTAGGTTTCCTCAAGGACCACAGAATCCAAGTATTACTATGAGGAAACTAACAATTGCTATTCTCGTTGGATACAAGCTCAAGGACTCCACCTTGACTTTTTTTTTTTTGCACTGGACATCTCAAGTGCTATGATTAGCATGGCAGGGCTGTGCAAGGATGGGATGATTGTACCTCCTCTTGCAGTGCCAAGACATGGGAGTTCTGGGAACAGATTAAAGGATTGCCTTTGATCTTATCATAAATTTTAGAGGTGTAAAAACGAGTTTATGAAAATAGTCCTGGCCACTGCAAGATGTTATCAAAACCACGTTTGTCAGTCTGTGGATTCGATGTGCCTGAAAATAAACTAGATAAAACATTTTCCGTAACATGGGTTTCAAACTTTCTATTTTAAGTAATAAATGCCCAGAGGAAATAGGATAATACATGGCCTACGACATGTAGTCAAAATAGTCAAACCATTCCAACACCAATTATCAGAACTCAAGGAATGACAGAAATGATGCATGCATTTTCACCTGCAGTATTTGCCCTTCAGATATACCCCGTTACAATAAACATTCAAGTTAAAGGGCAGGGAGAGTGTACATCTGTTATAGTAGCATTCATTCTAGAAGCAAGCAGTAGTAATTAACAGAAAAGTATGCTAAATGTTGTGGCTTTTAAACAATACTAAATTTACAAACATATCTTCATACATACAGTATTCCAATTCTGTTTCCCTGCTACAAAATGAAGGGGGTTTAAGCCTTTTTTGTTCTAGTAAAATTGAGCCCCAAGTATAACTAGAGTTTATGTTTTCTACTGTTTAAAAATAAATATGTGTGCTTCATTTACTCATTTTATGCTACTATCCCTTACATCAATGGGTTGCAGCTGTTATTCTGAACTTGAATTGTACTTCTGAATCAGATGTGGAAGTCTGTGCTGCATATCTGGGTGCATGAATCCGTTAAAAATACTCTTCAGTGAGACAGTCTTGTCTGAACACATCAAACTGATCAGAAAAACTGGCATGTCATAAGTCACATGAATTCATGTCCTTTAAAGCTTTTCTTACCTTAGTTCAGGCGACTCAGCCCTCCCATATCGTTCCTGCCACTTCCCGATGCCTGAACTGGCTTTTCTGGTTGCAGTGCTCGTCTGCGACTGAGAAGAGGTGCTGATTCTGGTGAGATAAATTTTCTAGGTCTTTCTTTTCTTCTGTTGCTACCTTCCCCTATCCTTTGAGGGTCTTCCCCCCCCCGTCCCCCAAAACCCCTCTTCTCTTTCAGTTCTGTTCCCAGCCATCACATCTTCTGCACTAACTAACAGCATCAGCTCTAATGAGAGATTAGAGACTGTGATCAGTTTTAGTGTTACAAGGGCAGCCACCTTTAGAAACCTGATCTTGTATCTGCAGTTCTTAAACCTGTCTAGAAATTACTGGGTGTAATTTTTATTAGTTACTCATCTACATGCCTCTTGATTTTTATAGACTGATCATATAAAAAGTTTTAAACTGTCACACTACATACCTCTCTACCTTATATGTCATTTGTAACAATTATGCTTGCAAAATGGACTGTGGAAATAGCAATAACATATGAATTCTGTCAGGAAAAACCCATGGACTCTGAGAAGCAAATTTTTCAATGCAACCATTTCTTTTATTTCTAAATAAAAACCATTGCGTTGGTATAAAATTTGATTACAAGGGCTATAATGATTCACATGGAATTTATTTTGCTGGGGTAGATAAAAATCAATCTCTTTTTTAAAGATTTTGATTTACATCAAATCCACCCTGCATTTTACTTTTAACATCTTAACAAAACCATATCACAGCAAGATTTTCCAACCTGCAAGCTTTTTTAAAAAAAATCTGGCTAACTAGAAAAGTTATCTAAGATGGTACACACAAAGTTATTATTAACTGGGGGGGGGAGTGTGGTGGTGCTTATCTACCATCCCATAGTTCTTAAAGCACTCTCTGGGCAGTTTACAATTTACTTATGCAAATTCCACATTGTCTCCCCACTACCACCACCAGTGACCCGGGTACTCATTTTACCAACCTCAGAAGGATGGAAGGCTGAGTCACCCCCCAGCTGACTACCTAGAATTGAGCTCCAGGTCATGAGCATTTCTGGGTGCAATGCAACAGTTTAACCACTGTGCCACTTAAGTGAACAGAAATTATACAGCAAAAGTATTCCAGATGTTTAATTCCCCACCTCTTAAGTTACTCTCTGGAACAGAAAAGTGACTGATAAGGGGCTCAACTACCATAATAGAGTGTAGCTGTAATCTAACAACCACATGATAGAATTTCAGCTAAATAGCCATTTTCTAGTCTCAAGTACTGTATTATTTTTAAACATTATTTGTGAATACTATGTTCCCCCAATGCCTCAGTATTGATTCTAAAGTATAAACCAGGGGCTAGTAATTTCTACAACTGAAGCTAACTTCCCTCTCAGATTTGTAGAAAAAAGCAAAATCCGGGCCAGAATGCTATGCACATGTTTACGGGAGAAAATGTCACTGATTTCAGCAGGCAAACATTGTCATCATGGGACTGTCCACTCTCCCTACCTAAAGCTTGTTAGCAAACTACTGTGGTGGACTATTGTTCTTAATGCCAGCAACATTAGTGAACACCAGAACTATGGCAGCTTAAAAGATATTAAGTAGGTGACTGAAATACAGCAGAGGAGGAAGAAGAGGAGGGAAGCCTAAACATGCTTATTTCCTCCGTTCTGTTGCAACATACAGTATCTTCTTTACTAATGACCATGTACAAATGAATGTGAAAGCTCTTTAAACATGGAAACTAGTCTGTACTATACTTACTAAGAACTGATCACAGCGAGCACTTGGCAGTATACAGTGATACCTTGTATAAGGAATTAATTCGTTCCAAATGAAATTATGTTAAGCAAATTTTCCTTTATATAAATTTCCCATAGGAATGCATTGAAAACAGAGTGATCCCATTTTCATGTTGTACAGATTCGCTCCATAGGCGATTATGTTAAGCAAATTTCCCCTATCTCCGGAACTGTTTATGTTGTACAAATTTTATATTATACAAACCGTTTGTTATACAAGGGTCCACTGTACTTCATAATTTTGCATACTATACAGTTTTACAAGTAGTTACGGCATTTTTGTGCCGACATAATTCAGCAGGTTAGAATATCTGGCTATGGAACTGGATGGTAAGAGTTCATGTCTCCATTGTGCCTGATTGGAAGAGGATTATTTAAAGTCACTATGAAGCATGTGTTTTCCATCCATCATTGAGGTTACATGTCCTTGTACCTGCGAAGTCTTGGATAGGCTATATGGTCCCAGATTGCCACAATAAGAATAGCCAAGTAGACTTAGAACTCAGCAGTGGAAGATGCTGCCACAGAGGGTGGTGGAGTCTCCTTCTTTGGAGGTTTTTAAGCAGAAGCTGGATGGCCATCTGTCGGAAACACTGTTATGGGAGTCCCTGCATGGTAGGGGATTGGACTGGATGGCCCTTGAGGTCTCTTCCAACTCTGATTCTATGATTCACGTCTGAGTTCTCTATCCCTAGAAATCCCGGGGGGGGGGGGGCCCTGCCATAAACTAAAATCAACTTGATAGCATACAATGAATTAACTGTAGCACTTCTGATCCACCTATTATACTTCGTAGATATAGGAAAGTGTTTTACTATTCCTTCAAAGTAATTCGTAAAATGTTGGACTTGTAATCAACATTAAAAATGCGAGCCTTTGAAAGAAGTAAAGTGAAGGTAAATAACACAGCTAATACTTAATCTCCAAACACTTATAGTAAAACTGGAGATATGCTCTGGAAAAAAGAACCAATATATGGCTATAAGAAATAGAAGTCAGATAAAAAAATAATGTGTAAACACATTTCAGCAGATATCCTTTTCGTCCGGCAGGTGTTTATGGCTGTTCAGGCAAAACATACATCCCTATCCCTCAGTAAATTTATCTTCCCACCACCATCACCACCAGCTGCCATTAGATTTGGTCACAAAAAGAACGCAAATCAATTTGCTTTAGAAGTTTCAAGTGCAACTTTTAGATAGATGGAATGCAAAGGAAGTCATAGATAAAGTCTCTCCCAAACAGACTCAATCAAGCCACAAAATTTAAATAGATTTTTTAAAGGAAAAAGAACAAAAAAGCCAACATTGCAAGGTTTTAATGCATTTGCTGCTGAGCAGTTCCAAGTGATGCTGTGTCAGGCATGCCCAAACTTCGGCCCTGCAGATGTTTTGGACCACAACTCCCACAATCCTTTGCCATTGGAAATACAGGGCTGGAATTCTGGGAGTTGTGGTCCAAAACATCTGCAGGGCCGAAGTTTGGGTATGCCTGTGCTATGTAAACACACACCTATGTGTCCAAATTAGTGTACAAACATCAGGAAAATATTTTAATAATATAATAAGGATCTAAATGATTGCCTGTCCTTGCTATTAAAGACAAATTAAATTATCTTGCATACCTTTCTCTATCTCTTTAAGCAGCTTATGAACACATAACATGCCTGTTTAGATATTAAATGGTCCCTCATTTGTGTGCTTCCTCCTTGTGTGCTTCACTTGATTACTAGCTTCAACTTGTAAAAAACACCAGCTTGCCACTTCATCCGAACCAGCTATCCCTGGGTTGCATGAATTTGGAAATTATAATCAAATCCTAGTTTAATACTAATCTGCAAATCATGACTCCTGGTTCAGGTGAAATAGGAAACCATGGTGTACCAAAAATTAGAAAGTTTCTAATCAAACAGAATAAATCTCTTTGCACTCCAGGACTTGTCCACAGAATGCCAAGCTGCAGATACGCCTCCATACTGGATGCAATGCACTGGGCCAGTCTGGATATCACAATTATCCAGGCATCTGTTTCTCCCTCATGTGGAAAAAACATTTTAAAAGGAAGAAGAAACCATTGTTTACTAAGACGGAATCAGCAGACTGATCTTTTGGCTTGCACATCAGCACCATAAACCCTAAACACTTATTAATTTTAATGTCAATTTGATGAAATAGGCCAACTTCATAACCCCTGAAGCTTGCTTATTTCAAATTCACTACATCTGTCAAGTCCCAGCAATGGGATCAAAAACTAAAACAAACCTGATTTCTTCATGCCGGTACCAAGCAAAAAAAGAGAGAAAGGCTGCAATGATAATCATTGCAGCTTTTTATGAAGCCCTTCTTTCTGCCTGTTTAGCCCGGATGTTTGATACTCAAGCTTTGAAATATCCACATTCCCATCACTGATAAAATACCTTCCATTTTTCTGATTCAGACAGAGCTGATTCAAAAGGAAGATGGCAAGCATTTCTTACACGCAGGTTAACAAGGGGATGGTGGCAATCTGAAAGCATGTTCCTTTACAACAGGTTTGATACCACTGCCCAACTGACCTGTTTGACGGGATTCCTGTCTTCATTAAGGGTGGGGGAGATGCAAACTCTGCTTTGGTTGGTGGAAGGGATATTTCTTTCTCCATGTTCCCCGTTCTGCCCTGCTGCACCTTCAGAATAAAGTTTTTTTTCATTAGGATTTTCTAAGATAAAAAACCCTGCTATTTCTAACATGGTACAATTGTTCATCCTAATAAATCTTACATAGGAACATTATAGTCTGAACTTAAAGATCCTCACATCATATACACAACTGGGAATATTCAGTGAGGGATCAGAAAGTAGCTCTTTAAATTCCCAAGAGCTTTCTATTATTAAGCTGCAGCCTACCTAGATAAGAGTTTTCAATGAAAAGCATATTTTTTCATGCAGAAGAGGTACAAAATTTAAAAATTACGATGCAGTGAACATTTGAGCAATTCAAACCACCAGGTTTCTACCAGACAGAAATAGAAACTCATATTCTCTCCACTGTTGGAAAGCAGTTCATCATGGCATCTGTAGAAAAAGCAAAGCAAAACTGCCATAACAGTCAAGATCTTATTAATCTGACAATCGCCCCTGAGATGATTATGCCATTTTTCAACTGCAGTGCCTGTATACTTAACAACTGTATAGTTAAGCCACTTAGAGAAGAACCCAAAAACTTTTCTAAAGATTTCCAATAGGCTGTCTTGTACATTAACTTTTGTTTTAAATAACTGCTTTTCACTTGTTAAGAAAATTTCTTCCCATCAAGCTTAACAGTATAGAGATCCTAAGTAAAAAGACCTATGAATCACCACCAAATAACAGGCAGGGAGGGGTTCTATTAGCTAGTTTTCAGAGGCAAGAAAAGATTACTAATATGCAACATATAATAACTTTTCCTTCGGGCAAAAAGAAATGTGTGGCATTGTATAGCTGAATACAACTATCTACATTGCCCTTTAAGACCAAGAGATTTGTTTATTTAATAAGGCACTTTATATCCCTAAAATACAAGATGCTGAGCACATAGGGACAGTGCTGCTCAAGTGAAGATCGTCACTGATCTCTGATGTGACTGTAAAACTTTCTATGGTACAGTGGTCCCCTGCCATTTTGTGGTTCACATACTGAGGTCCTGGTATATCGTAGGACCACAGTATATAAAATGCAAGGCCCCCTTGGGTAAGCTGCATGGTCCTGTTTGAGGCCTCCTACACTTACCTGAGGCCTGGTGCTGCCCTAAACGGGCCTCCAACAAGCTTCCTGTCAGAGGCCCCAGAAGTGGTTTCTGCTGAACCGGAAGTAAATTCTGGATTACCAGAAACCACTTCTGGGGCCTCCAACATGCCCGGGAAGCTTGCTGGAGGCCCATTTGGGGCAGCACCAGGCCTCAGGTAAGTGAAGGAGGCCCCAGAGAGGCCCCCAGTCCCAAACTGACCCAGCATCTGCATCTTGCGGATTTTCAATTATTGTGGGTTGGGTCCCTAACCCCCATGATAGGTGGGGGATTATTGTACTGCAACAATCTTACCTATCATCCTGCTTGTTAAACCACTCTCACTACAGTACGTTCAAACCCGATGGTCTGGAAAACCATACTGCCATGAGAAGGCTATGCTAGGGTACTGATACAGTACACCCAGTCATCTATCCGCATATGAAGACAGCAAAGAACACATAACCTTCAAAATCTCAACAGGTAATGCCATAGAAAAGCAACACTGCCATCACTGCAACATAACTTTTCATGGGTTTGTGAGATTCCCATATCTGCTCATATACAGTAACCCCTTGCCATTTCGCGGTTCAGCTACATCGTGGGATCACGGTCCCTGCACCGCGGGGGGGGGGGGTCTGATTGCTCCGTGCGCCCCCCGCACCTCCGAGAAGCCCGAAAGGCCTCGGAGCCGCGCGGGTGGTGGGGAGGGATGGAGTCCCTCTCCACAGCTGCCCCGGGCGCCTACGGAGGGTCTGGCAGCCGCGAGGGGGGGCAGCACGGGGCGATCGGGTCGCTCCATGCCGCCCCCCACACTCCTCCGAGCTTTTGTGACAGGCACGCTATCGCCCCCCCGCCCCCAGGCCCCCCACCCGCTTCCGCATATCGCAGATTTTCATGGATCACGGGTGGGGTGGGTCCCTAACCCCCGCGATCAGCGGGGGGGGGGTTACTGTACATTGTGGTGATGAACTATTTGGGTCTGAATAACAGAAAATCCATTTGTCAATCCCCAGTCAATTCCCAAACTTCCTAGATGGTATGAAATAAGTCACTCTCTCAGGACATTTGTAAGACTTAATAGCCATCCCAAGGTCCCTATAAAAAGAATATAATTGAAAAGCAAAATTACCAGCAACAAACTAGGAGAAACCCAACCTTGGATGATTACGATTTCATCAGTTTTTCTTGTTTCAGTCACCTCTCAGGCTCACAATGCTGGATCATAAATGTATACTGATCAAGATTAGAAACTGAATGGATGGTTTTTCACCTCCAGGTGAAATCATTGGCATCCTCCCATCATGCTAATTTTGATTAAGACAATACACTTTGCATTCTACCTAAATTTAGCCTAATCTAATTTACATTTAATCTGTATCAAAATACTTAAATGTGGGACAATCTATGATGTCTCAGGTTTCACTAAAAGAAAAATTGAACATCTATATATTTTCCACATCATATGGTACTACATCATTCTTCCATGTGCATTCTGAAAGGACACAAAATCACTGCTAATCTGTTTTTAAGGAATCTCAAGAAAACACACTGGTCCCTCAGCAGCAGGTCCTAACCATCTTCTTTCTCATCTAAGAATGTGAAGCGTTGGTCACCCATAAATGTTTACAGTGACCATATTTTTGGTCTTGATGATTTCCTACTTGTTCTCCAGCATGAAGTATGCAATACACCTCCTTTCCTCAGCAATGCAGAGAGCACAGAAAATCAACACATCAAAATAATCTCTCACTTCATGCAAAGCCAGAAAGAAATAAAGCACTCCTTATTGTTGGAAGTGGCAAGCATGGGTTGAGTGCCATGTCTGTCTGCCTACTGGACTTCAGAGGCAACTGGATTCAGAGCTCCTTCTACATCTCAGGGTCTTCTAACATTTTTTTTTCTCCTTGAAGGTTACCATGCATCTCAAAGGGAACGTGTCCCCGATTATCCCAATTAATGGCTATCTACCAAGAGAAGCCAAAATCTGTGTCAACTCCTTAGATGACATCTTTATGTTAGGTATAGGGGGATAAATATTCTAGCCACCTGGAAAAAAACCACTGGGGATCAAAAATACAGAAATGGGTCACTATTAATTTAGAGCAACAGCATGTGAAAGGGAAGCCAATGGATCAACTGGTTCTGATGATGTTCTGACTTATTTTTCTACTTGAAAAAAAGTTCAGTAGAAAATCAAAATACATTCAACATTCAAATTTCCATAAAGAAGCAATCCATCTGACTAAAAGAACGCAGCATACAAGGTAAATAACTGCCATAGCAATTACAGTATTAGTACATTAGGCCATCAAGTCACAGGCTGCAGTAGCAGAAGTAAAATATAAGATTCTACATGCAACAAATTTGGAGAATACATCAAAAACGCTTGGAAAAATAACCAATGTCCATTTGTGTTTAGACTCAGACCTTGGGAGTGATATGGCAAACAGAAATTAGAGTGACCAAGGAAAGTTTACCAACATTCACCTTAAAAAGATTGTATGTGCCATCTGGAATCTCTGCCCCTGGCGTTACTTCCATAGCAATGTCTTCGGCCTAAGTTAAATAACACATTGCCCATTAAAACACCACATTATGGACTGATGGGCTACATTACAACTAACAACAGGTTACAAGCTAGTTGTAGCTTGGTGGTTCCACACTATCAACACAAAGGCCAACAAAGAAATGGAGCAGAATTGCTGGATGATGGGAACAATAAGGAAAGGGATGAATTTCTGAAGCACACAAAGGCAGCTAGCACTCACTGTGGATACAGCACTAGTTCAACATCAGAAGGAAAAGCATTTCCATTATTTGGTAATCAAAGACTCTATTCATTACCGTGATTTTATTTGTAGTTGTGGTAATAGGTAAATTTTCAAGTCCCATTCGTATCCTCTTTTGTTTTTCACAGTATGCTTTCCAAGTGTCTTCATTAAAGCCGTAATTGAAGTAATCTGAGAGATCAGCACCTTAAGGGGGGAAGCCAAACATTTCTAAATGTAAAAAGGGGATGAGGTGGTGGTGGAATCTAGTCCTCCACATAGACCCCTAATGACTTCAACATGAAATATAGCTGAAGAGCCATTAAGAAACCAGCACACTATAATAAGAGTTGTAGAACAAACTTTCTTGTGAACACTCAAAATGCATACATGAAATTAAGACCAGAGTACCTGTCGGAGCGCATCTCCCAGAGGTCAACTGGGGTCAGGCCCACGAGAATGGTGCAGGCGCGCTCACTTAGGGTGGCCACACCCAGGGAGGTGCGGACGTCGCTCACGCGTAACCGCGCCTTCTCTGTGGTGGGCCCCATGTTGTGGAATCATCTCCCTAGTGAGCTGCGCCTAGCTCAGTCCCTGCCCACCTTTAAAAAGACTCTGAAAACCCACCTTTTCAAAGAGGCATATGGTGACCTTTTAATTTAATTTTTAATTTATTTTTTATTTATTTTTTGCCGCCCACACCGTCTTTTGTGGAGGGTCTCGTCCCTCCTTATTTTACTAGTACTTTTGCCCTTCTTGTATTTTCCCCCCTTGTTATCTTGTCTTAATTGTAAACCTCCCAGAGTTCCGTATGGAAGATGGGTGGTCTAGAAATATAACAAATAAATAAATAATAAATAATCACTTCCGGTTCTGGCTATACCCCGGAGAGACAATTTGATAAGTGCTCCAGCTTATCAAGTTGAATTCCTCCATAAAGGGACCCTAATAAGAGTAGAGTTTCCTTGGAGGGGAAATGAAGAAGAGGCAGCAACTGTGGACCATGAATGGAATGGCAGCGAACTTTGTGGAAGCAGGAAAATGCTTCATCTCCCACTGGGGGAAGACCTTTGCTATGGTGAAGGTGGAGCTCTCGGTACTGGACATTAAAAGCTGTAAATATTAGGCGTGTCGTGAGTAGAACGCTTCTATCTCTTTCTATGCGAAGCTTCTCCCAGGTATCTGGAAAATCTTCCCTTCAAAAAAGCATTAAACCCCCTTTCTGAGGAAGTGGCTTTTAACAAAAAAGGGGTGAATATTTTTGAAAGACAAGCGCAGAGAAGTGATTGTTTTCACGTCATTTCATAATAACGTGAAAACAATAACGTGCCTTTCTGCCTATTGTTTCCTTCTTCTGGAAAAATATTTTATGTCTCTGCTGCTCTTTATATGGTGGCTATAAAGACAAAATTTAAAGGAAACTACCTTATGCCTCTGTGTTTTCTATATGTTGAACTTAAATACCCAACTATAAGAGCAGCATTGGGAAAGTTGTTTTTTCTCAAAAAACAACTTTCCCAGTTTGCAAAAAATTATAGATATCTACAGAGATTCAACCTCTGAAGATACAGAGATTTTCAATTCTGATAAAGTCACAGAGGCAAATCAGATAACTCAAGATCGAGTGGTTGATAACACTGGGTCTCTAGAAAAAAACTGAAATTAGTTCTGATCAGGAGATTGAGCTAAAACAAACAGCTGATCTTAATCTACAGACAAACACAAGATTGATGCAGGATAAATCTTTGGATATGCCAAATTCACAAAATATGATAAACACATCTACTGAAATCAGCTCAAATCAAGAGATCAAAGGGCGGATCTCAGGATGAAGACAAATATGACAAGAATGGTGCAAGTCCACGGAATATGATAAGCACATCCGTCTTACTTGATATGGGTGCCAAAAAAGAGGAAAATTTGGGACTTTTTCAGTAGCAGGGTGGCTACCAAAATAATACAACAACACATGAAGATAAGGGATTTGACAAGGGGGACCTGCGAAGATAAGGGACTTGGAAGGAAAAGGGAAAACTGAAAAAGAGAACTTCTGGCTTAGTGAATTTATTACATTAAAAATGTTCCCAGTATTCCGATTGCCTAAGGGCACTAGTTAATTGGTATGATATGGGAAATGGAAAATGGAAATGTGAAGACAAACTTGATATATAAATAACTGTTAATCTGTTAGATTTTTAAAAGAATAGAGGCAGTTAGGTATAGACAAAAACTTCTATGTATAAAGTGAAACATATAGACCAGGAGGCAGCTCTCTTATAATAACCCATAAAGTATTACCTTGAATTAGAGATGATTGCTGAAATTAGGCACTTTTTGGAAGGATGGGTAAATATACTGTGGATGATATATAGAACATACTGTATATACTCGAGTATAAGTCGACCCGAGTATAAGTCGAGGCCCCTAATTTACACCCCCCCCCAAAAAAAAAACTGGGGAAACATACTGACTCGAGTATAAGTCTAGGGTGGGAAATGCAGCAGGGCCTGGCAGCTCCTCCTTTGTGAGCTGGGGGAGTGGTGTGTGATGTTTAAAATGATTTTTAGCCACTGATGCAAGTGCTTGGGTCAGTGGCTAAAAGTCATTTTAAACATCACACACCGCTCCCCTGTGATGCAGAAGGGGGTTATGAGAAGCGGCACGCAATGTTTAAAATGACTTTTAGCCACCGACCCAAGCACTTGCCTCAGTGGTTAAAGGTATTGACCCGCATATAAGCCGAGGGCCCCCTTTTTCAGCCCAAAATTAGGGCTGAAAAACTAGGCTTATATTCGAGTATATACAGTATATAGTTAGCCAAAACTATCCTTAATTGCTTAGTACTGAAGAGCTAAATAGCAAGACTGAATGGATTGTTGAGATTAGATAGGCTATATTCTTTGTATTAAATACAGATGTAAGTAAAGATAGAAGAGGGATGAGATAGTAAGGAAACTAAGTATGAAAGTATGCTCATTTAAGCTGGGAAAGGAGATATGAATTATATTGGGTTCAAATGTTGGGAAAAACTGTAATTGAAGTGGTAACACGACAGAAGACAAGCAATATATTTGTTTTATGTAACTTAGTGTAGAATATAAATGAAAATGTTAAAAAGAAGAAGTGTAATCAGTAAATGGACAGCTGTAAAAGGTAATGGCCTGGATGTGGGACAGAGCATCTTTGGTGGATGACTTGCACTGGAAACTGGACAGGGAATGGGTGTCCCTGTTGGTTCTGCTAGACCTCTCAGCACCTTTTACCATGATATCCTTCTAGGCCGTCTCCCTAGGATGCGACTGGGAGGCACTGTTTTACACTGGCTTCCTGAAAGCCAATCTTTCTTTCCTGGAATTAAGATCTCAGTAGTTGGTGCTGGGGGACTCTTGTTCAATTCACTGGCCATTTTTATGTGGTGTCCAGCGGGCCTTTGTCTTCCATGCTATTTAACAAATACAGGAAACCACTGGGTGACAGTCCAGAGTTTGGGCATTTGGTGTTACCAGTATAAGGAATATACCAAGTTCTCTCCCTACTTTCCATCTAACTTCAAGGAAGTTGTTCCTGTTCTCAACCAGTGTCTGCTGTTGGTAATGGACTAGATGAAAGCAGACAAATAGAAATTTAATCCAGATAAGAAATAAGTTATCCTAGTCAATCAAGGATCAGATAATGGAATAGGGATTCAATGTGTGTTAAATGGGATTACACTGCTCTTGATAACTCAAGCTTAGTTGTAATCCTGAACTCATCCTTGAGCTTGGATGTTCAGGTCTTAGATGTAGCAAGAAATAAATCTGCACAGCTAGCGCTCATGCACCCTGTCCTGGGGGATATCCGGTTTGGTTATGGTGACACATGCCTTAATTACATCCAACTTGGATTACTGCAATGCGCTGCACATAAGGCTGCCTATGAAGCTAGTAACAGGGAGCATATACTGTATTCCATCACAACAACTTCTCTACTGCCAATTTTTCTGAAGTAACCCAATTTCAGGACAAAATCTCTTACCTGGCTTTCTCCAAGGTTTATCCTCAAATGAATCCAAATCAACTTCTAATAGTGGAACTCCATTAATACTTCCTGGTGCATCAAGATCAACTCCTTTCACTTTTGCCCCTATCAAAAAGTGTAAAAATGTAAACTTTCAGAAACAACAGACTGACAGTTTTATATCAGAGTTAAAAATAGAGTTAACAACTACATCAATCTGCTTGCATTTATGAGCCTAGCATATAACAAGAAACACTGTAACAATAAATAATCTAGCTTTAGAAAAGGAGGGGTTAGGAAAAACAATAATAAGCTTCTATACAATTTCAAATTCTTAACTTATAAATTTAGATTGCAATCAATTTGGCCACATTACATTTCAGACATGACATTCAGTGGAGATCCTGCATATATTTCTGAGCATCCCCTACTTCATAAAACCTTTGTGAGACCCTCAGGAAACTTCCATATGCAAAGCCCAATTTCCAAGGATGTCTTCAACTCCTAGTACTACATGGCATTCCTTGCCTGTCTCACATCTAAAAACCAATCTAAAAACCAATCTGAGCCAAACATGCTTAAGCTTCAAAATTAAGCACTGCAGATTCATTCACTAAAATCCACTCCTTTTCCTGAAGATATCACTACAACTCAATCAGGCCAACAAACAAACAAACAAACAAACAAACAGGACAAAAACATTGTGGTAACTTAAAGACTAACTGCCATATTTTAATGTGAGCTTTTGTGCACAAGCCCACTTCTGCATAGTTTTATTAATGAAAATGATGAAACCAGAATCTTTACGACTGTTTTCTCATTTCTTGGCAAAGTATTATAAATGAGATACTCAGTACAGAAAACTGTATTTATCCCAGTTTTCTAGTATGCAATCACAGAAGATGCTTACCAGAAGACCCAAAAGATCGTCCTCCTGTTTTAATATTGAGATTCACAGGTGCTGCTCCATATCTGAAAATGAACATTTCTACCATGCATTATCTACATAACAAGCAAAGGCTAAAGTTTTAAAACATCCCATCATCTACTAGCAAAAGTTACAAAGAAAATTCAAAATTTGTACAATCCATTGGTATATAGCCCTCGAGCTAGATGGGTGGTATAAAAGTCAAATAAATAAATAAATAAATAAATAAATAAATAAATAAATAAATAAATAAATAAATAAATATTTCCATACCTAAATATGCAAATGAGCATGACATTTCATTTTAAAGCTGTGCTTCTAAAAACAGATAATTCTCTCCCCCCCCCCCCATTAAAACATGATTCTATGGGTGTTCCATTTCATGTTTCTGGACTACCATTTCCAGGCAGCACCAGAATTGGACTCAAAGTCCCAGAAATCTTTAAGAATTCTCCAGCCAATATTCTGGGAATTGCAGTCCAGAACAAAAAATCTGTACACCCCTATACAGACAACAAGCCAGAACATTGGGTTCACCATGCTGAAGATCCTGCCTACCACATACACCATTCCTAGAAATGCTGAACTTGCATGCCAGCCATCCAACCTCCTGGGCCCTGTCCAAATGTCAACTTATGCCCTTCATGAATTGTCAGGTGTTATAGATAACCAACATAACCTTAATGGACATGCCCACCTTCCCAGCTCCCATACATGTGCTCCGCCAGTATGCCACGTGCCTGGTACAACATAACTAGTGCTGGAATGCTGAGCACGTGGTCCAGGCAGCGGCAGTAATTCAGCCTAGCTGCAAAGCACAAGGGGACTCATGGCTGTTCTTTTGCAAATGGCCCTGTCTGGTCAAGGCTAGGTAGTGAGGGCCCGCAAAACAGTCTAAGGGGGAAGTTGCATGTCAGAAGCAGACAAGGGTGCAGCCTCTTACATGTCCCTCAGAGGCTTGGCAACCAGAGACGGGCATGTTGTTAGGTCTGAACTCCTTGAATTCATTCTGGGGAACTCTTGGTGGCTTCTGGGGACTGCCTTTCAATTCTGGAAGGTGCTGCCTGAGAAGTCTGACAGATATATTTCAAAAACAGAACATCCCAACTCTCTTTCACAATACAGTATACATGTTCCTGCCTGAAGGCAACTTTTAGGTGCCACAGGTCACAAGCGAAATCAATACACATGCCCCTGTCAGGTACAGGTAACTCACCCATATTGTGGAGCTCCAGTTTTAATATCCCCTATAGTGACCTGAACATCATCCTCATCGTCATCACTATCACTGTCGCTATCATCCTCAGCCTCTGTCACTTTCTAAAAAAAATAAATATATGTATCAAAGTGATTAATAAAAATGAACTAACTTCATCAAACATACTGAAACAAGAAAGCTGTTATTGTAATTTTAGCTACACATTTAACATTCTGGAAAGCACCTAACAATTTTGAGTAATTCTGGAAATTAATCATTGAGCAGCTCACCAGAAAAATATAAGTGTTAGAAACAAATATTTCAAGACAGAAATAACAGTAAATCTGGTAAATACTGTAATCTCTGGATATCTAAACCAGGGTGGGCAACTGTGGCCCTCCATACAATGGTGGCCTACAACTCCCAACAACTCTAACATACATAGCCCATGGTGCTGGGTTTCTGGAATTTGGGAGGCTACAGGTTGTCTATGCCTGTTCTGTACAGGTGGTGATTTAATTAATTCTCCACCAAGAGACAGTGTATTCTATTCACAGATCTTCATCAGATATCTGAATATTAAATACATTTCACAGGTCACAAAACAAAGTGTATTTTCTAAGAAGAAACAGAAACAACATGCTACAGCTTAGATAGCGGGATTTGGTGGGGGGAAATCATATTTGGATAATACCTACTGTGAACAAACTAAAGCCACAGAAATAGTCCTTTTTCTATGCCAGCCATTTCTTTGCTCCCAAATGCACCCTAAACCACCACATTCCCCCCCTTCAGGGATTTCAAGACACACACACAAAACTGGAGGCAGAGAGAAGAAGATAGTAAGACACAAATAACTTGCACCAGAGATGTAGTCTCTAAAGAAAAGGTTAATCACAAACTTCCAATGTACCTCCTCACTATTCAAAGGAAGTCTTTTTTTCAAACTGTCTTTGTTCAAAAGAAATAGCTCCTAATCATATAAGATCCATTTGGCATATATCCTGCAGATTTTGTTTGTTTTCATTTTTAATTACTTTATGAAGTACTGCAGTAGAGACAAAATAAAAGTAGCAAAATCAGGTACGGCTTGGTGGCAGTCACTCTGAATGAAAATTGATTTTGCTACCATATTAAATATGCCCCTTTAAAACAATGCATTAATCATTTACAAACTGAATGCCTGCAACAGTATTTTGTTTGAAATCTAAAGCTATATGGGGGGGGTGGACAGGATAATGAAATTCTCTAAACCTATGGACAGACAATTTCAGAAAACACACTATTAACATTTTTAGTTTTAAAAGTGCATTACACTGGCTTTATTGCTCAGCCGTATCACATTGCAAAAATAGTCACCAACGTGAGAAATTGCATCAGATGTTGTAAGAACTTTGCTAAGAATGCCTAATAATTTCTGAAATACATTTCTACCACTATTACCGTTTTCACTACACCATTTTCAGTGGTGGCTTCTTCTTCATTTCCAGAGGGAGGTTGATCACTTAAGAATAAAGAAAAGCATTAAGTTACTCACTATTAGAGGTAAAACATATCTGTTACATTTAACCTGAATTAAGTAAAACCTACTCATGTTTCATACATACTTTTTGTTTTGCAAGCTAACACATATTTTCAGCAAATCATACATTTACAGAAATGAAAACGATAATTTACCAACCAAGTCTTCACAGTAAGTTTGTTTTATACAGTATATTGGGGGTTGTAAGCAGCACTGGGAATCATTATTTGGTCTACTATACTTTTACTCTGCAACTTTGGAAGGAGTGGTCTGGAACATTCATCATTAGACCTTGCTTTTTAGTCTCAAAGGCTTTCACGGCTGGGTTGTGGGTTTTTTCGGCTGTATGGCCGTGTTCGGGAAGTTTTTCCTTCTGATGATTCACCAGTCTCTGTGGCCAGCACCTTCAGAGGGCAAGGGGCTCAGGGAACAAGGTGTTCTCTTTGTGCTCTTTGCTTTTATTCTACAGTCAAGTTAATGCCCACCAGCAAGGTAAATGTTCCCCCACACATGTGCTAGTCGTGTCCAACTCGAGGGGCAGCGCTCATCTCCAAGCCAAAGAGCCAGTGTTGTGCAAGTCCACGGCCATGTGGCCAGCATGGCTGAACGCATTACCTTCCTACTTTTTATGGTAGTACCTATTTGTCTACTTGCATTTACATGCTTTTGAACAGTTAGGTTGGCAGGAGCTGGGGTTTACATTGGGAGCTTCCTCCACTGAGTGGCACCTGGGATTTGAACGACAAAGTTGCCGACTTTGCAGCCGAAATTTCAGCACTCTAGCCTACTGAGCCACCACACCCCTTTGCTGCCCACCAGCAAAGGGAGGGTCAACTAGTGGGTCTTTGGCTCCTCACCACTGTTTATGCTACCTCAGCCTGATGGAAGTAGCAAATCAACAGATGTGGTAGGGCCCAAAGTGTCTGCCTATGTGCTGGAGTGCAGTGTGCAACATAAATACAACTTAATGCATAAAGGAAAGTGCCTATACTGACATACTATCTTGTGGCAATTCATCACGGAGTTTTACACTGACAAAGTTACAGTAGAGATGTAAAATTTCTGGAAATTTTCAAGCGCGAAAAAAACACACCCAGAAATTTAAAAAAATTGCTACATTAGCACTCTTCCAACTTTACAGCTTGAAAGTCATTCTGCTACTTTAAGAACATAAAATATGACTATGGACAATCTGACTTGGTATAAAATTATCACAACTAGCATATTAAAGTATAGTGTATCCAAACAATTACTACAAACAGTATTGATTTGTTAAATAATATTTATTTGTAATTGTTACAAATGGAATAACAATCTCCTGAACTGTTTATTAGTTTATGTGGAACAAAAAAATCTACAAAACAATGTTTAAAAATCCAGAATTAACTATTATTCATATTTTCTCTTCACAGTAGTAAAAGTACAATAAAAACCTTATTCTCATAAAAAGAATTGTAGATGGGGGAAATGTATTGAAGGAAGTGGGACTAAGTTTCAATGATATTTTTTAGAAATGATTTGGAAAATATTGGAACACCCTGTCTTTAAATATTTTATTCATCATGTTAAAACAAAACATTCCATAATCATTTTTTTCTTTTTTCAATTTTTCTAATTTTTGGGGGGGGACCCAAAAGGCTTCAGGAAAAACAAACAAACATACAAAAAAACCCACACATTTTTTTCTAAATTTTTCCGGGACTTCACATCTCTAGTTACGCCAGTGGGCCTAACAACTGAGGTTTACTGGAACCTCTTCATTTATATTGTCTTTGTGTACAAAAGTACAATATATGCATCTATTCTATGGGCGCCTTTATTTACTGTGGAATTCTGTTGATGTAACATTTTATAATACAGTCTTGAATATGTTGAAGATGATAAGTTTGGAAAAATCAGGGCACAGTGCAGTCACAGCCATCCAGGCACAGTAAACGTATGAATACAGACTTTTGCTGCAGCTGTTACACATGGAACAATACTGAGACTAACCTTGTATTGCATATCTCACCTCATATAAATAATTTAAATTAATTAGGCAGGACATTGAGCTATAATTGTCCAGTGTATTCCATAACAAGATCATGGTTCAACAACAGGCTCATTCTTCAACTAGAAGTAGATAGTACAATAGCTCTTTGACCCTCAGCAACCCAGAAAAATTCATTATTTTCAACACATTTCCTATACCAGATAACCAAGAGATTGAATACCTACCCAGCAGGTGTCTCCTCTGGCCTCTCCTCTTCATTTTCATCTACAAAATAAACCAGAACATAGAATAATTCTTTCCAACAACAGAATGAATAGAAATGGAAATCTGCCACAAATTCAACATTTCAGATATTACATGTATGTAATATTTCTGCTTTCTGACCCACTGTTCAAACCACTCTTTAGTCCAAGTCTATTCCTTCCATCTATCCACTTTTCCTGACTCGACTTATATAAGACCCAGCAATTAAGCAAATGAAACCTCGTGAAGTTTATTGACTTCAGGGACATTTGTTTTAGTTCAATTTTTCTGTTTCAAGCCAAAGTACCATGGAACATTTTGTCCACAGATCCACCTCACATATAACTTTTACACTGAATAAAAGTGGGCTTATTTTCAACTCAAATGTTTTAGAACAGGGGTCCTCAAAGTTTTCAAACAGCAGGGTGGTCCACCACACCCCAGACACCACTTGGGGCCGGAACACAGTCAAAAAAAAAAAAAAAAAGGCCGACATGGAAAAAAGGGGGAGGGAGGGGCAAGTGGGCGGAGCCCCCCACAATTGGCCCATGATCATTGTGTCTCCAGGGCCCCAGCAATGCCTCCTGCTCCAGATCACCACCCTGAGGTGCCACTGCTGGGATCCCTCTGCTACGCCTCTTCCTCCTCCTCCTACAGTGGCAGCAGCTAGAGCTACTCTCCTTCCTTCCTTCCTTCCTTCCTTCCTTGCGTCGGGAAGGAGGTGGCAGCCCAGGCAAACTCAGGCCCCTTATAACCTTCTGGGTGGCCACTCAGGATGAGGAGGAGCAGCCGCAGCAAGGGCAGCAAGGCTGGTGCCACTGCGCACAGCTCCAGCCGTGTGCCCTGGCCATCACACCATCACTGTGCCCTGGAGGGAAAGCTGCCTCCTCTCTTGGCCTGGCCCAGCCCAGCCCGACTTGGTGCGCTGTGAGGGTGGGTGGGAGGGAGTAAGGGAGTAAGGGCTGGGAAGGAGGGAGGGGAGGCAGGAAGGCATGCCCAAAGCCACCTGTAGCCCACTCACCGGCCGAGTCCAGCCAGGCTGCAGTGCTCTCTTGGCTTGCCAGCCCGCCCATCACCAACCGAGGACAAATGCAGCCCCGCCAGCCTCCTAGGAACCAGGCCCAGGGCACCATTGGCCTTCCCTTCCCTTCTTTCTCCATCACCTCCTCCTTGCTGGTCTCTAACCCAGTGATGGTGGTGGCAGCTTCAGCCTCCGGCCTTGGCTGTGCTCCCTCCTCCCCTCCCTCGCTCCACAGAGCAAGGCAGCAGCTCAGAGGGGGCTGGGTGGGCGGGAAGTAGCTCCGTTTCCCCCTCGGTCGCCTGCCGTCCATCCCTCCAGCGGTCCACTGCCATGGCTGCTCTGGCTCGGAAGGCTGGCTGGCGCTGCCTCTGCCTGCCTCCTTCATTCCTCACTACTACAATAACACAGGCGGCATCCACACAAGGAAGGCAGGTGGGCAGGGTGGAGGAGGAGCAGGGGTGGGACCTCAGGGCCATGGAGGGAGTGGGAGACCTTGCCACAGCCCTCCTGTTTTAAATTGCCCTGCTGGCTGTACCCGGCGCCCTGAGCATCTGGGCGGTGGGTGGGGGGGAGTGGGGGACCTTGCCGTAGCCTCCCACTTTGAATGCCCCACAAGCCAGCATGCTGATCATCTGGGCAGTAGTTGAGGGGAGTGGGAGAAGCGACATAGCCCACTGCTTTGAACTGCCTCAGCAATAGAAGCAGCTGCAGAGGCTGGCTTGCTCACAAAGCAGAAGGTGTGTTGGGGGGTTGCAACTGGTCCCGGGGGCTGGATTCAGGACCTTGTGGGGCCGCATCTGGCCCCGGGGCCTTAGGTTGAGGACCCGTTTTAGAATTTAAAATTTTATGCAAATTAACAACTAAGACTCAATTCTAAATACAGTGGACCCTTGTATAACAAACAGCTTGTATAACATAAAATCTGTACAACATAAAAAATTCTGGAGATAGGGGAAATTTGTTTAACATAATCGCCTATGGGGAAAGTCCGTACAACATAAAAATGGGATTACTCCAATGCATTCCTATGGGAATTTGTATAAAAGAAAATTTGTTTAACACAATTTCATTTGGAACAAATTAATTCCTTTATACAAGGTACCACTGTAGCACCCAACAGCATTTTTTATTCATAGTATTTATTGCACTGCTGTCAATAACAAGGTAACATATGTCTAATTTAGTCTTTGTTTACTGGCAGACTGCGACGTATGCTAGTGAAACTTGAAGATGACAAAGAGGATAACCCAGAAGCTGAACTTATTGCATCAGAGATGTTTGTACAGGATTGTGGACATCTCCTATAGGAATCATGGCACAAATGAAGATGTCTTGCAATAGAGCGGCATCCAAAAGTTAGCTGAAATTGTGACCAAATGCTGGATATACCTTGCTGGGCACAATCTTTGATTCCCTATACACCATACCCCTAAGACTACAATGTACTAGAACCAGAAAGACGGCAGATGACCTGGCAAGTAACTTTCCGCGAAAATGTAAGTACAATGAATATCACATGGGAAAATGGAAATGGAAGCTGCAGTCTGGATCCATTGAAAAGCCCTTGTGCCCAATGCAACCAGCAATACAAGAACAACTAAGGCTAAGAATAAGTATAAGTTACTAGTAGCAGAGCTTTTTATTTTGTCAATAAAATGGCAACTAGCTGTTCAAGCTTCAAAAGCAAGCATCCTTTGCCTGCTAACTTGACAAGTCACAAAACTGTACAAGTTACTACAGATAAGCCACACGTGATAATTTTAACATAAATCCTATACCCTGGTAATATGTATAAAGAGAGAGAGAACATAATACTTATTCCAAAATTTAAGAAGACAACATATACTGTAGTCCCTAAGAACTATAAACATAAAGTTCTCTAAAACATCAATGTACAAGATTCAGAACTAATAATTTTTTTTCATGGAGTGCACAGTCATATTGTAGAGTTCGCTACCACAAGATGTAGCAAAGTTCATTAACTTGAACAATGTTAAAGAATGGAAAAATTATTGCAGGATAAAGCTATTACACTGCACTTCCAATGCTAGAGGGATACGTCTGAAACCACTCATTAGGAAACATGAGCAAGTGGATACTAGTGAATTCAGATGTAAGCTGTAGGGTGCCCATCAGAAGACATCTAACTGGCACGTGCAAAGTGGGGAATTCAACAGGTCTTTGATCTGAACCAACACGGCTTAGACATCAACAACACTATACAGTACTTGTAGAAATACAGTATCTGCCTCTTTATTTGCAATGCTAGCAAACAACTGAGTTCACTAGCACTGCATCTAGTTCCACCCATACTGCCCTTTCAGAGCCATACAGGTTTTGAAATGCAGACACATAAGTCCCACCCCTACTGACCCTTGAACAGTGAAATCCATTGCGCATTTCTATAGGCTCTGGCACTTATTTTACATTAGCATCATGTATGCACATATACCTTATAGTGAACTCTTTGGATAGATTTGTGTCTCCGTGTTAATTCTGTTTTGACAACTTCATGGATAGCTAAATACTCCTGAACTATATTCCTGATTTAGACCAATGAAAATAAACCCCACGCATCTTCAGAGATAAAGCAAAGCTTCTTCTTCAACTAGGAATGGACAAATCCTTCACAGGACAGGACAAACTACATCTAGATGGTCAGGTTACTATTTTAACAGCTCCTAAACACTCATTCAGACCATCAACGTCATACACTAATGTACTATGCCATCTGTGTTCCCAAAATAGGTAACCTGGCATATGTCTGTGAAGATTCTCAGTCATCCAAGTAAGTTTATCTGGAAGCTGAGCCATGGCAAAAGGACTCAAGAAAAAGAAGTCCAGTTGCCATGACTCAACTTCCAGGTAACTTGGCAAAAGCTGTATATCTCTGTTGCCACTTTTTGGTAAGTTCTTACTTCTTTCCTTTTTATCCCTTCCCATGTTTTATGTGTACTATTAAAAAAAAAACACATGCCCTCAAACTGGCCTGGATGCCTTCAAAAGGGGATTGGACAGATTCCTGGAGGAAAAGTCCATCACAGGTTACAAACCATGATGGAGTTGTGTAATCTCCAGGCTTAAAACTGGGGCACTTCAAGGACCAGATACAGAGGAGTGGTATCAGGAGACAGATATCTAGTCTCTGCGCTCCCAGACGCATCTGGTGGGGCCACTGTGAGATACAGGAAGCTGGACTAGATGGGCCTTTGGCCTGATCCGGCAGGGCTCTTCTTATGTTCTTACAAGTGGGCATACAAGAAACGACGCGGGGGTTTCCCTTGCCTGCCTTGCAGTGACCTGGAGCAAACTCTGTATTGCTATCAGTAGCTGTTTCTCTCTTTCCACCCTTAGTATTTTATTTCACCAAGAAGTGACCCATGGGACCTACACTAAAATGAAACTATTTGAAATCACTACCGGTTCAAAGAGCGGATTCCCCTCTAGAGACACAGGAAGTGGAACAATATGGTGGCTGAGGTGCATAACGTGAAACACAGCCCAGAAGGGGAAACTGGGGGGGTGGGGAGGGTTGGAGCTCATGGGTGGGAAATTTGCCCTGCGTCAACCCCCCCCCCTTGTCCCAAACACGAGGCCTCCTCCACAAGGGAAGGGTCGTCTTGTGTCTCCCCCCCCCCGAGCCACTGGCGCTGCCCGCTGTCCTGTAAAGGGACCAATCCCCGGCCGTGGTCCACAGGGGCCTCCTCTCTCTCAAACATCCCCCACCACGGAGGCCTCCTTCTCGGTGCAAGTGGGAAGGAAGGGAGGGAGGGCAGGAGGCCTCCTGGGACCCCACCCACCCCCTACCCACCCCCGCTCAGACCTCCACGGGCGGAGGGCAGGAGAGCGAAGGCCAGGGCCTGGTGGTGGTGGTGGTGGTGGTGGCTCCGCTGAGGAGAAGGGCCAAAGGCGCCGGCCTAGTCGGAGGGAGCAGAGCCCGACCACAGGGAGGGAGGGAGGCCATCCCCCCCCCCAACCCTCCCTGGAAGGCCTGAAACCGACCGACACCCCCTCCCCCTCCAACGCCGGGCCGCGGCGCTTCTTTCAAGCCGGGCCTACTCATTCCCGCCTGGCCGAGGCCCACGTTAACCCGATGCCGGACCCGCTTGGGGCGGGGGGGGCGCACACATATACGCAAGGGGCACGCGAGCACACACACGCGCACGTTTCGGGGTGTGTGGGTGGGGTGGGGTGGGGAGATCCGTACCGCCGTAGAGCCACTCCTCCTCCTCATCCCCGGGCCCGGCTCCGGTCAGGTCGGCCGCCAGGCGCTCCACCTCGCCGCCCGCCGACATTTTGACGGTTTCCTCCCCTGCCAACACGGCCAGGCAGGCGCCCGACCACCAACCGGGCAGCGAGCGAGCGAGCGAGCGAGCAAGCCGAGTTCAGGGCCCGGCAAGCGATGGCGGCGCCGCTTCCTTCCTTCGGACGAGCCTCTTCCGTCGCACGACGCGCGCGCTCCCTTCTCCCCTCCTTCTCCTCCTCCTCCTCCTCCCCGAGCAACGGGAACGATGACAGCGAGGCTCCTCCCAGAAGCTCCGCACCGGCCCTTCCCTTCCCTCAGCGAGTGCGACACACATACACAAACACACACGCACGCACGCAGGAAGGGGCAGACACAACAGCTTCCCGCCGGGCACCGGTGGATAGATGCGAGCCGCTCCCGTTTCAATGGGACCTCCTTTCTCTTTGTCTTCCTTTTGGACTAGGGAGCCCCCCCCCATAATAATAATAATAATAATAATAATAATAATAATAATAATAATAAT